>JACXGJ010000371.1:0-133557 GCA_016801105.1 Esox niger
CCAAAATAAACCACAACTACGTGCACAAACATTCAACATAAGTAGGTTCCCCAATTGGAGGCAATAACGAACACCTGCCTCCAATTGGGGAAACCAAAGCACATAGAGGTGGCTAGAGCCACCTATTTAGGCCATGTCCTGGCTATGGCCCCAGCCAGCGCAAAGATGGCTAGGGGCATAGCCAGGACATGACAGTGTTATATTGCGTATGTGCAAAAACTGACATTACTGACTGCCCTGGCGGCTGCTCAAGTAAGTCTACATATCAACATATCCTGAAATAACTTGTGGAAAGCAACGTTAAGAAACAAAATTGTTATAATCTTCCTCTCGGCCCTTTATGACCAATTGATGGCCTCTCAAATTACATTTCTGTAAACAGATGTGGATAGGCTTATGAGTAGCTATTGAAAATACTGTGATGAATGACACTTTGTGGGATGATTTACAAATGTTTTGGTAGCTGTGTAAATGTAATTCCATGGGACTTCTTCCTAGCTAAGAGGAATACTTAACTTGTGCCCTGCACAAATATGGGAACCAACATCTTAAAAAAACTAAAAATAACAAATTATTATTTGGAGACAGGAAACACACTATCTTTGCTTCAGAGAGCAAAAAATTAAAAGAATGAACTTTCAGTGGATTACACTTGATATGCAAGAGGAAAAGGCCATTCAGGATGGGAAAGAATTAGTAGTAAGAGTCTTGCATTTTGTGCTGTTGAGAGCCTCCTGTTAGACTCTTTCATGCTCCTGAAAGCATATATCCAACAGTCTGCATAGAAGTTCTGTAAGTGGTTGGAAGGTTATAAGTGAGAAAGCAACAAAGGAGTTGTTGAGTAATTGTTCTTTCATCTGAGATATTTCCTCTTTCAAACTGTCTGACAATGGAGTTGCAAAGTGAGCCATATCAGTTTTTCACAATTGAACTGTCTTTAAGCCATTGTGTGGCTTTGGCTGTGCTGTGTGTTTGGGGTCATTGTCCTGCTGAAAGTCCCAGTTTTCTCGCAGACTTTCTTTATCCTCGTAAGCTTTTCAGACCCCGGAGAAGCAACTCCATAGCATGATTCTGCCACCAACATGCTTCACGGTACAGATGGTGTTCTCAGTATGGTATGTAGTATTAGGCTTGCACCAAACATAGTGCTTAGGTCTCATCAGACTATATAATCCTCCACTTGGTCTCCAACATGCCTTCTGGCAAACTCTATCCAAGATTTGTGAGTTTCTATCAACAAAGCCTTTCTTTTTGCCATTTTCCTGCAGTATGAAATCCAGAGAAACTGATAATTTGGCAGTAGTCCTTTAATGTTTTCCAGAGCTGTTTATGAAGCTACCAAATAAATGGATCTCACCTTTTTACATATAGTGACATGTGGATCAGTCTCATCATGCTGCCTTATCAAGTTAGAGTGTACCCTAATTGACTAGAGCTGGCTAAAAAGTAGCCTACCTCGTCACGTAGCTATCTATCTTTAAACTTAGCTATAAGGGTTGTTTTGTTTTCTGTGTTCTGTAACTAGCAAGCTGTTCAAATCTCAAGTTCAAAGTGATCAGTGATCTCGGTGAACATGTTAAAGATATACCCTCCAAAAGTATTGGAAAGGCAAGGCAAATTCCTTTATTTTTGATGGTCTCTGAAGACATTTAGGTTTAAGATCAAAAGATGAGTATGAGACAAGAGTTCAGAATTTCCTGGTAGTCACATCTAGATGTTTTAAACAACTTAGGACTTATCACCTTTTTATTAAACCACAGCATTTGAGCAAGTTGAGCAAAAGTAATGGAACAAATAATCGTAAAGTAAATAACATTTTATATTTGGTGTCATAACCCTTGCTGGCAATAACTGCCTCAAGCCTGCGACCCATCGATATCACCAAACTGTTGCATTCTTCATTTGTATTGCTATTCCAGGCTTTTACCGCAGCTTCTTTCAGTTCTTGTTTGTTTAAAGGTGTTTCTCCCTTCAGTCTCCTCTTAAGGAGGTGAAATGCATGCTCTATTGGGTTAAGGTCAGGTGATTGACTTGGCCAGTCTAAAACCTTCCAATTTTTCCCCCTGATGAAGTCCTTTGTTTTGTTGGCAGTGTGCTTTGGGTCATTGTCCTGCTGCATGATAAACTTCCTCCCGATTAGTTTCAATGCATTTTTCTGTAAATTGGCAGACAAAATGTTTCTGTACACTTCTGAATTCATTCTGCTGCTACCATTATCAGTTACTTCATGAATAAATATTAATGAGCCTGTTCCAGAAGCAGACATGCCCACCCAAGCTATGACCATGCTTCACAGATGAGCTTGTATGCTTAGGATCATAAGCAGTTCCTTTCTTTCTCCACACTTTGGCTTTCCATCACTTTGGTAGAGATTCATCTTGGTCTCATCTGTCCATAAGATTGTGTTCCAGACCTTTTGCGGCTCATCTCTGTACTTCTGCAAATTTCAATCTGGCCTTCCGATTCTTACTGCTGATGAGTGGTTTGCATCTTGTGGTGTAGCCTTTAAATGTCTGCTCTTTGAGTCTTCATCGAACAGTGGATTGTGATACCTTCACCTCTGCACTGTGGAGGTCATTGGTGTTGTCACTTACTGATTTTGTGGGGGGGTTCTAACGATATTTCTGTCATCAATTACTGTTGTTTTCCTTGGCCAACCTGTTCGACGTCTGTTGCACAGTGCACAAGTAGTTTCTTTCTTTTTCAGGACTTTCCAAATTGTTGTGCTTGCTATGCCCAATGTTTGTCCAATGGCTCTGGTTGATTTTCCTTCTTTTCTCAGCTTGACAATGACTTTTCTCCTGTAGACTGCTCTCTCAGCTCATGTTGGTTTATCCTCTTTAACAAGAAATGCTGTATTTAAAGGTTTAAACCAAGGATGGAAACTTTAACGTTTGAACAATCAACCTAAAAGGCAACACCTGGGCAACGAGAAACATCTGTCAGTCACATGTTCCAAATCTTTTGCTTGTTGTTTAACACATCTAGATGTGAATACCAGGAATTTAAAGCAGAAATTCTGAACTCTTGTCTCATACTCATCTTTTTTATCTTAAACCCAAATGTCTTCAGTGAACAACAAAAACAAAGGAATTTGCCTTGCCATTCCAATTATTTTGGAGGGGACTGTATAGCTAGAGGTTGGTCATATGGAAGCACATCAAAATCCGGTAAATTTTTATGAAGTGGATATTACCAACAATAGAATGACCTGCCACCCTTGAAATTCAACTTGTCAACTTTCTGCCACCCCATGTAAAATTTTCTAGAAACGCCACTGCATTATACACATAAAAAAAACATCACACAAACATTCATATCAAAATTAGCAGCAAAAAAAGGTTACAAAATCCCAGACTGCATCTTTAAGGCAAACACAAGTAGCATCAGACTAATGATATTGTGCTCCCTGCCTTTGCCTGGTTCCTGATCACCTTTGACCACGTCATGAAGGTTTTCCACCTTCAGTCTCAGTATTACTAATGATGTTTGTGTTTTTAAATGACAACTTTTTTATTGATTCTGCACTTTGGAATGTATTTATGGAATGAAATCAATAAATTATTAATAAATTATTGTTATTATTATTACTATAATATTCTTGTTTCCATCAGATAACAATAACAGCTTTTCCTTTCAAGGTTATTAAATTAATATTTCCAACGTACAGATCAATCTTAGGCACACTGAAAATGGAATATTACATTATCTGCTATGTTAGAGATTTATGCAACCTGACATTTACACTTTGATAAACTCAATAAATGGAATAATCTGAAGCCAAACCGTCAAAGGAGTTTGTACAGAGCTCTGTGTATAACAGAGCCAAAAAAGAACATTGCCAAAGGTCTGTCTGGAACATTAAGAAGATCTTTTGTGTTTGCATGCAAGCAAAGCCAACGGTCACACTTCCTAATTTCATCCCTTGCGTCATTAGCTTTTGATGTTGGGAGATTTTATATCAGGGGGGAACCCTACATATCTCTGTGGGAATAAGTGGCATAAATAATTTTGGGAAAATGTTCATGGGTGGCCTTTTAATGCTACCACTTGAGCTGACCATGGAAGGTCATTACCATCCCCTATGGTGAAGTAACGGTCTTAGGCACAGGTCCGTACACAGGAGGATATTCAGAATTTCTACGAGGAAAACACAGGCTTAGTAATGATGCACATTAGACAAACAATAACTCAAACCAGAAAAGAGACACAGACCTGAACTAAATAGGGAACACTTAACAAACACAGGTGGTTATTATTCAGGTGATTGCGACCTGAGTGAAGAGCTATGTTCAAGGGCACCCAGGCATTGCCTATGTGATTGCGACCTGAGGGGAGAGTTGCGTTTACGGGCATCATGGTGTTTTTCTAGGGCGAACGGAGAACGACATCATATTATGACAGTGGCCTAAAGGATTTGTAAAAAAAATTTCCATAACAAAATTGGCACTTGTGATAAACCCAAGTAAAAAAAAATATAAAATGATGCTTTTGCAACAACATCTTGAAGTTTATTTTAACCCAAAACATGGCTGCCTCTGCCCAGTGGAAGTGAGTGGGCTGCAAGTGGATATAGCAGAGATACAATACCCCTGAAAGTCCATAACAAGGTTTAATAACCACAAAGGTTTGGCCAAGTTATTCAAACTTGAATAGTACAGTCCATAAGTGAAGAAAAAGGATATCAAGGAACTGGAAAATTCTGTTTGCAATAATGGCCTACATTATAAAATGTGTTTTCCAATGTCAAAAAAACATTTTGGAAAAGGCTTAGCACCAATGCCAGTCTGTGACTTATGTTTGATTAATGACATTTCTTTGCCAAAATAATGTTTAATAATTCATTTTCATTTACTTTCATTTTCATTTACATACAATAAATATTCTGCAAACAGAATTTGAGGTACAATTATTAATAGTTTTCTTTAAAGTAAAAAAATTGTTGGGTAAAAACATTTACTGACATCAACAAAATCACTGGTGTTGACCTTCAATGAGACCATTGACACTTTTCTTTTGCTGGATGGAGGTCTTTTAGTAGGAGTGAAGATAGGGAAAGGATGCAGACTGGGGCAATGCTGGATGACTGCTAGTGTTTGGCTTTGATTCTAAAAGAGCATTGGCTGATTCAACTCAGTTGAAGGGCTGGCTCACAAGGATATGACTGACATAGGGCTAAAGAAGCCAGAGAAACATTCTCTCTCCTCCCCTTCACTCTTTGTCTTCTCCCAGACTCAATCTTTCTTTCTCCTCTCTCTCAACCATTCTCTGTTGTTTGCTTTTACCCTTAATATCCTCTCTGTTACCCCCCATCCACTTCTTTCTCTTATTACTGTCATTGTCATTCACTCGTTCTGGTCATGACTCATCCAGTATCTGTCAATCTCTCTCGCTTTCTCTCTGTGTCCCAGTTAAAATTCATGTAGGCCTAAGACTTGGCTTCTCCAAATGTTACATCTGGAAATTGTCTTTGACAAAGCCGTGACCAAGCCGGCACGTGTAATCCTGATCAGAGCCAACACATTGGAAAGGCCTCCTCATTTTTTGAAGCAGCTTTATATTCGTTGTTCAAAAGAGTCACTGGTCTCCAACTTGTACTTTGTTGCACATACTTGAAAAGGGATGGCTTATCCCTTCAAAAGCCAGTGGAAATTTGGAGACAGTTCAATCTAAGTGTTCTGTGCTTCAGTGAGTTCATGGGTCTCGCTGAAAGTACTGTATTCGTTGGCTTTTGCTGATCAGAGCTACTTAAGCCCTGATTGTAAGACTAATGGAGAAGGGGAAACATGTGCAACAAACAAATAACAGATCTTAGCATTTAAGCGTGCCATCTCCAACTTGGAGACTAATTTGTGAGTGTGATAATTATACAATTCACATGGTATATTCTAAAATAGTCTGTGTGTGTCATTGCAGTGAAGATTGTGATAGTATTCCAATTGAGTAGAACTCTTAGAAAGTATGTATAGAGGCAGAATTCTCTTGACACAATTAGCGTTTTTCTATTTACAAGGAGAGAGAAGTCAAATATTACAGAGTAAACCGTGAGGCATCTCTAGAGTAACAGATAACAATCATCAGTACTTATACAGTAAAAGGGGTGGGGATAAGATATTGCACAGCTGTCCCCAAGGGGATAGGGGAACATCGTAAATGACAGTCGGCCACATTTCTGAAGAACAAAGTAGATACCCTTATTGGTTTAGGCAGATTAACAGATGGTCAGAGGACCCAATGATCCACAGATATCATTCAGACGTGTGTCACAAAGACCAGAGTTACATACCAGGCAATAGAAAAGCAGAACATTTTAAAATGTACCAAAATTTAACTCAAGAAATTTCCAACTAGTCAACTTGTAACAGTATGGTGATTGCAACACCAAGGTTATTTGTTCAATTTCCACTGGAAGGCCTGTATGAAGAAGTATAAAATTAAATGCACACACTAATTTAGGTCACTCTGGATGAACCATCAAGTTGTAATAAATAATTTTAAAAGTATTTTAATTCAAGGAGTAAACTACATTACTTCAATATAAATGTAAAAAGAAATTACACAAGTGCAAAACAATTATAGAATCATTAATCGGGTAACACTTTACTTGATGTGTAGTGGCATAACAGCGTCATAGGCCTGTCATAACCGTGTCATGTCTGCTGACATAAAATTGTATATCCTGTCATAACATGGTCACGACACTATAATGACATAGATTTTGAAACATTATGACATGCATTCCATTTTTTTATGAGTGATTATGACATCTAGTCATAATCACTACAACCATTCTGTAACACCAGTCTTCTTGTAAACAGTATTTTTATTGTAAATGCTATATAAAATCTAATCATGTATGATGTAATGTCAGATATTTACCTTCCCCATGCAACATTTCTCATGACTATGATGCCAGCAGTAGATTTCAGGAGCAGGACATGACATCCTCTTTGTGAACAGTGATCAACATAAGATGCCCTCTTTGTGACTACCAATGAAAATAAGGCCATGTAGAGCTAGTTGATAGGCCTATCTGGTTTGCATGATTATAGTCATGGTGCTTCTCCTGTGACAAATAGCTCACATGAACTCTACACACCCAAAATTCAGACAGCTTTGTTTGCTAAATATGGTCTGTACCCATCAATAACTGGGATAAATCAACAAAACAGTGAACACCTTTCATGTTTCGAGATTTCCAGATATTAAAGTTGATATAGTTGTTCTTTCAATAAAACTAATAAAATGTGAGTATATAATCTTTTTTAAATATAATATATAATTCATATTTATATATAATTATATACTTTTCACATAATGTAGGCTTTCCTTTTTAATGTGAAACAGGGTCTTTGGCCTACTTGGTAAGGAAAACTTGGTGGTTTGGTTCAACTGGGTACCATGCAATGACCATGCTCCTGACCTCAAAGTTAATGCAGATTGCTGCTACTTTAGATTATAAAATGGTTCTTGGTAGAACCCTTTACATAGTGTTCTAGTTTGAACAATATACAGGGATTTTTTTAAAGAAATCTATATTGATTAGTTTACATACCCTGTCTGAAATTATGAAATGTTGGCATTGATTTTGAAAATATGACTGATCATGCAAAAACACTCTTGTATTTAAGGATAGTGATCATATGAAGCCATTTATTATCACATTGTTGTTTGGCTCCTTTTTAAATCATAATGATAACAGAAATCACCCAAATGGCCCTGATCAAAAGTTTACACATCATTGAATGTTTGGCTTTGTTACAGACACACAATGTGACACACACAGGTGAAAATGGCAATTAAAGGTGAATTTCCCACACATGGGGCTTTTTAAATTGCAATTAGTATCTGGGTATAAATAGTCAATAGGTTTGTTAGCTCTCACGTGGATGCACTGAGCACGCTGAAAACGCTGACAACTGTCAAAAGACCTGCCTAACAAGGTAATGGGACTTTATGAAGATGGAAAAGGATATCAAAAGATATCAAAAGCCTTGCAAATGTCAGTGAGTGCTGTCCAGTCACTTATCTAGAAGTGGAAAATGAAGGGATCTTTAGATACCAGGCCAAGGTCAGGTAGGCCAAGAAAGATTTCAGTCAAAACTGTCAGAAGTATTGTTTGGGATACAAAGAAAAACCTACATGTATTCTCAGGAGAAATAAAGGCTGCTCTGGAAAAGGACTGGAAAAGTGTGCTTGTTTCAAAGCGCACATTACAATGAAACTTGAATAAAAATTAGCTGCATGATCAAGTTGGCAGAAAGATGCCTTTACTGCACCAATGCCACAATAGGGTCTGGTTACAATATGCCCAACAACAACTTGACACGCCTCACAGATTTTGGCACACTGTAATTTGGAATGATGAGACCAAAATAGAGTTTAATGGTCATAACCATAAGCACCATGTTTGGAGAGGGGTCAACAAGGCCTATAGTGAACAGAATACCATTTCCACTGTGAAGCATGGTGGTGGCACACTGATGATTTGGGGGTGTGTGAGCTCTAAAGGCACAAGGAATCTTGTGAAAAGTGATGGCAAGATGAATGCAGCATGTTATCAGAAAATACAGCCTGTTGCTTGACCTTGTTCTGTTCCGTCTTTGAAATTTTCAGGATGGAAGCAGCCTGACACTTTATCCCTCTGAGATGCATTTAAGCTCCTTTGAGATGCCTTTTTTACACATTTTATTCATGTAACACTCATTTTGGTATCCCATTTAGAATAAACCATCCTTAAGGTTGTGTGATGGATGGTTGACATTTGAGACATACAGTTAAACCCCAAAGTATTCATACCAATGCCACATTTTTTGCTATAGTGAATTTTTGTTAAACAAATAGGTTTCTTCAGGCTGGAAATGACCCATTTTAATATATGGATTCCTGGGACAGACCTGCAAAATTCCCCCACTCAGTTTTTTGATACCTTATTCATGTCACCTATGCACAGACAATGCATGTGCTTAAACTAGGAATAGTGATTGGCAACATGGACACGCACCAACGATCTGAAACAGCACTCACCGTCTTCACAGTCAGATTCTATTTGTTGCTTTTGGCTGGATTGCTATGTCTGACTGTTAGTCCCATTCCCTCATTAGCTTAAAGATAAAGAAATACAAATAGGGAAATAATAATGATTAATACATTTATTATTTTAATTTATGTATAAATATATTTATTGATACATTATCTATTCATTTATTTTGGTGCTGCCCTGCCTTTTTGACCAGGCCTGAGGTGTTCAGGGACCAGGAAAGGTCCTCAGAGATGTGGACACCAAGGAATTTGAAGCTGGACACGCTCCACCTCAGTACCATTGATGAGAACTGGGCGACTGCAGCCTTTAGATTTCCTGTAATCCACAATGAGCTCCTTGGTTTTTTTGCATTGAGAGCCAGGTTGTTATAAGCGCACCATGCAGCCAGGCACTTGACCTCGACCCTGTAGACCGACTTGTCATTGTCAGGCCTACGACCATGGTGTCGTCTGCAAACTTGACGATGTTGAAGCTGTGTACAGGAACACAGTCGTGGGGGAAGAGGGATTACAGGAGGGTGCTGTGCACACAGTCTTGAGGAACACCAGTGTTCAGTATCAGGGTGGAGGAGGTAAGGTCGTTGACCTGCCTAGAGGGGATGACTGTGTTGAATGCTGAGCTGAAGTCTTTGAATAGCATTTTAATATGGGTGTTGGTTTAGTCCAGGTGGGTCAGGGCACAGTGCAGAAGTGTGGAGATGGCATCCTCTGTAGACCTGTTTGACCGGTAGGCAAACAGGTAGCAATCCAGTGTTGGGGGAGGCAGGACATGAGGTGGGCCAGAACTAGTCTTTCGAAGCACTTCACGATCATGGGGGTGAGTGCAACAGATCAAAAGTCATTCAGGCTAGATGTAGGAGACTGCATTGGCACTGGCAAAATGGTTGTGATCTTGAAGCACGTGGGGACCACCGTCTGGGCCAGTGACTGGTTGAAAATGTCAGTGAAGACCTCAGCCAGCTGACCAGCACATGTTCTGAGCGAACGCCCGGGTACTCCATCAGGACCAGTGGCCTTGCGTGCAAAACAGTTCTGGCATGTTTATCTTTGTCTCATTTCTTCACGAACACCTGGCATTTAAACAGGGGCATATAGAGTTTTTATATCCACTGTATGTCTGTGATATTAGAATACCACCAATGTTGACATTTGGTTGTGTTTCAAAGTTAACAAGATTCAGAATGTGTGTATAGCCTATCTTTACTGGGGGAAAGACATTTTCTTTTATTAGCGGTAGTTTTCCAACATTTTAAAATTGTTTATCTTGTCAGGGGGAAAATGTGGTGAGCAAAGCATTCTGTGGGAAGTGTTCAGCATTTATACAAAAACATTTATATACATTTTAAATGTCACAATGGGTGTGTCATAGACTGTTAATTTTCTTAAGCCGAAAAATAATCAACAAATTCTAAACTTTGTGTCTGTTGTGAATATTTCCTGTTCTTTTAAAATGGCAAACAACCATCTGCTACAGCAGCTACATGTCTACATTATTCAACAATAGCAACCAGCAAATTGGATAGGCTTACTTATACATTGCCAGCATCATCTCTTGCTTTGTCCCAAATCGAAAAAAAGGCCTGCCTTTCAAAGCCTGCCACATAGTTTTTGTTATAGTTTGTATCTATTGAACAAATGCAAATGGTCCTGCATCACCATTGGATTACCCGATCTCATCACTCCCTAGGGACTCCCTCAGACACTTGCAAATCTAATTGATGTGAGTAGGTGAGTGAGCATTTTCTCACATGTGCTTACCAACGTAACTTCTTGGTTGGAAGAGCAGTGTGGAAAAAAGACTAATAGCCTGGCAAAGATTCCTATGAGAAATATTTGCCACTAAAGTAAAATACAACAAAAATAATACTAATACTGAGCTTTGCACAACACGACCAGCTACGCAATTTTTCTGCTGATGTCCAACAATTATGGCATGAACTACTATAGTTTTTGTGTCAACAGCTAACTGCAATCAAGAATAAAATATTACCTTGATATCCAAGACATTGGCTGGCCTATCTTGGTTACAATTGAGATTAGCTATGCAGTTGATTTCAGATAGTTGTGATTGTTTAACAAGATATCACCAGTCGATAATCAAGTAGTTGTTCATCTCTGCATTACCTCTGAGGTGATAGAAAACATGTTCAGACATGTTTACCTAGATGTACACCCATCCCAGATATGTTTGTGCAATCTTGTCCATTCGTACAGTCACTGTCATGAGTTGGCTATGCAACACAAACATATCTGCTTAGACCAGGCTATATTTTTCCTCTGGTGTTCTTTACAAAATATTTGCAGGAGTGTGTCTTCAATCTATGGGTGCAGAGTATGCGCCTCTGAGTGTTGTCTTAGTTTCCATATTTGGGCAGCATAACCATTTAAAATGTAGGCTCTCAATACCTTGTCTCATTCTCAGACAAGCCAAGCTAAACTTACATTTCACCTGCGGTTGACATTTTGCCATTCTTATGTGTACATTACATAATGTCTAAAAACAAGAACATATACATTTTAAAGTAAGGCCTTATAGTATAATCAGCAAAGCCCTTCATAATCTCACTGTGAAACCCAAACCAGCTCTTGGCTGCTACCGACTTGCTTGGAGGGCCTTCCGTAGTCATGTGTTGCTGTGATAAGAAGGTCCATCCATCTGGGGACATATTTGTAACTTGAATTATGCAATTGATGTTCCACTTTTAAATAATAAAACCAGCACAAATGTTCACTCCTTCAGTTTTGGGCCAAATGCCGTGGGCACGCATGCAAATATAGGGCGGAAGGGGAAAGAGGTTATTTGGAATTTAGCTAAACTTAAATATATTCTTGTATCTTGTTATGAATTTGTCCATCTTACACTACAACTCCTTGACATGTTCATATTACTCTTATTCACAACCTATGTACAGTGTTTTAGTCAGGTTTTACAAATAAAGGCATTCATATTATTTTTGGACTACGCTTCCACTCATCTTCCACCCTTATTTCTGTGCTGTTGCTTTTGTGTCATTTGACGATGCATGCTTCTTACTCCCCTCCACTCCTCATTATCCATACGCTTTTTTCTCTGCAACCTTGTGTTCTTTCTCTCTCTTTCTCTTTCCCTCTGTTTCAGCAAAACTATACAGATCAATATAATCGATGACGAGGAGTATGAGAAAAACAAGAACTTCTTCCTTGAGATGGGAGAGCCTCGGATGGTGGAGATGAGTGAAAGGAAAGGTGGGGTGTTCCCTTCCTGGGCTTTGGTCCCTCCCGTACCCCTTAACCCCCTGTTTCATTCATCATGTCTGGCTCCCCCTACTGGGTCCATTAATTATTACTCTGTGCTCACGCAGACTTACTGTATTCACTGCGGGAGTGAGGTCATATTTTACCATTCCTCCTAGTTCGTTATTTTCCTCTCTGATCCAGGAGCAGCACCCTAACAGGCATTTTTTTCTTATGATCTGATTATTTATCACTTTTTTTACTGTCACCTTTAATTCACATTTGTGTAATGGTGAGGTGTAATTTTTTATGTTAATCCCAAGATTGTATGAAGCTTACCAACATAATCATTGGTCTGCAGGGCCAGTATAAATCCCAAAACATTTTAGCTTGAGTTCAAAAGCCTTTGCTGTTACTCACCCAGTGACTTCTTGCTGTCAATCAACCAGGCCTGGTGCAAAACAATATCAGTGTACACAGACTTAACAGTATTTGTATTATTATTAAAGGTGAAGTCAAATGAAGACAGTTGGAAGCTTTCATCTTGAATGTAAATTACTTAATAGGGAAATAACAAAGTGAGTCCCAAAGTTTCTGCCAATTAAATCGGGTTTCCGCCTCGTGTTCAAGTGTTCCATCTCTACATCTATCTATAACCCAATGGATAGGTCAATATCAATATGGTTCTGGATATCGAAACAAGTCCTTCGGATGTGTGTGTGTGTGTGTGTGTTTGTTCGAGAAACGTGCACAATCCCTCCCCTCCCTTCCCCCACCTCCTGCCCATGTCCTTCACCTTTTCCTTTGTATTGTGTACCTCGTCTTGTGTCCCCCCCTTGCAGGAAGACCATAGCGGTTAGAATACTTGACCACGACGAATATGAAAGACAGGCCAAATTCTACATAGAGCTGCAGGAGCCCGATTGGAAAAGGCGATTGACAGGTGTGAGAGTTACTTAAGAGAAGTAGCTCCTGACCTCTTTCATGTCTTCTTCCTCCTACTCCTTACTGCCATCTCGTTTTTCTCCCAACTTCTTCTGCTCTTTTGCTTATTTTCTCTGCTTTTGCGAGATCACCCTCCTCTAGTTGCCTGGGGCCGATTATTCCAGATTTTTGTGGCCTGGGGCACGTTATTACAAACTTCTTTAGCGATCAGAATAATCCAGAATTCCATATTCCGAAAACCCCAGTTTTGTTGGTTTTATTAAAACGGATATGATCTTTCTGACCAGATACCAAAACACCAAAATCATTTATTTTTGCCATCTACTGGGATAGTTAAACAGTTTGTCAGTCAAAATGCACTGAATTTATTTTGTTTTTGTTTTTTACAGGATAATATATTGCCATCTATTGGACAACTTAAATGAGTAATTACATATATATTTATTGTACCCAGCATATCATTGCATTTATATGAAAATTAGCAATGAACCTTATCACCTATCTACACTGCAGTCAATGTAACATGATTATAAACATATAAATGTTAAAAATATGCAAGAACATAAAAAAAAATTATCACGATGCTTTGAGAATGTCTTGGTTAAACTGGCTTTAATCTTCATAAATCCAAATTGACCTACATTTCTAGTAAGACCAAAATAAACCAGATTTTTTTAATAAAATATCCCCAACAGCATCAGCTTACAGTAAGTGGCCCAATGATTCCATAAAAAAATTTGAGAAATGTATTTTCTTTTAATCTGTATCTGTATCTCATTTCACATGCTTTTAGTACATACTGCTCACCTACTCTGATCTGTGCTTTGGGCAAGAAGGGAACAGTAGTTTACCATAAAAAAATTATGTGAAAGGCAGCAGCACAACAACCAAGCTATGGTACAACTGCATGGTAGAGTCATGGGCACAAAATATGTGACAGTTAGGGTCCAGAAGGGACAGGGAACATACAGCTCTGGAATAAATTAAGAGACCACTCCACTTAAATCAGCATACATTTACATGTATGGCAGCCATTCCATTCCAGTATCTGTTATATTCCAACACAGATGCACCTCATTTTACTTAATGAGGTACTGAATAAGTGATTACCTGAACCAAATCTAATTTAATGAGATATCAAGTATCAAAACCACTGCTGTGGTCATCACTATTCTCTTGCAATAAGACCAGCTGGATGGCAAAAACAGTGTAAGTATTACCTCATAAGTAATTGGAATAAAGAAATAACTATTCAGCATGACAAAAGAGTTGATAAAGAAAGCTTTGAGTGAGGAAAATAAGGGTTAAATTCTGGCTTTACTGGCAGAGGGATTCAGTAAGCGTCAGGTTGCTTCCATCCTGAAAATTTCAAAGATGGCGGTTCATCAGAACAAGGTCAAGCAACAGACATTGGGGACAACAAAGCTACAGACAGGCAGAGGGCGAAAACGACTGTCCACAGACCGGTGAATTCATTCGAATGTCACTCAACAACTGTAGGATGACATCAAGTGACCTACAAAAAGAATGGTATACAGCAGCTTAGATAAATTGCATGGCGAGGACAGTTCAAAACATTCTCCAAGGGCAAGGCTGAAGTCGTCCAAAGCTATAAAAAAGTCCTTCATCAATGAGAAGCAAAGAAGTACCATGCTGAAGTTTGCAAAAGACCATAAGCATTGGACCGTTGAGGAATGGAGTAAGGTCATCTTCTCCGACAAGTCAACATTTCAACTTTGCTGAACACCTGATCGTCAAATGGTTAGACGGACATCTGGAGAGGCCTACAAGCCACAGTGTCTCGCACCCCCTATGATCTGGAGATGCTTCAGCAAGGCTAGAATCGAGCAGATTTTTCCTTGTGAAGGACGCATCAATCAAGCCAAGTACAAGGTTATCCTGGAAGAACACCTGCTTCCTTCTGCTCTGACAATGTTACCCAACACTGAGAATAGCTTTTTAGTTGAATTTGTTTGCAAGGTGACAGACTAGTGGACAGCATGCCAAATCTGGGCTTATTCCACCAAAATGATTTCTGAAATCTCCTTAAGGTAAAACATTTGTATTTTGTTGTTGAAAAATGAACATAATTTTTTTTTCTTTGCATTATTTGAGGTCTGAAAACAATCTTTTTTGGTTATTTTGAGTTGTTATTTTCTACAAATTAATTCTCTAAATGATAATACTTTTATTTGGTATTTGGGAGTAATCTTGTCAGTAGTTTATAGAATAATTATTTTTTTTAAATTTTACTGAAACACGTAGCCATGAATTGTAGAACCAGAAAAAAATATATTTTGCAATGGTCTCGTAATTTTTTCCAGAGCTATATTTACTCCATCAATGTTACTCACATTTCATATAACATATTTAACACACCAATAAAAAAAATACTGAATAGACAGAATAAAAAACCTCAAGTTCATTAGATGTAAATAATTAAGCCCCAGTCATGACAATAATAAACATCACCAAATTTAATGAAAATCACTTCCCATTGCAATCATCTTTAACGTTCACACAACATTTAAATGCAACACTGACGTGAAGTATGGTCCGGCAATATTTGGACATTGACACAATTTCAAGGGCTCAAATGTAATTGGACAAATTAACACAATCACTAAATAAAATGTTAGTTTCTAATACTTTCTGGAGCATCCGTTGCAGAAGTCTGGAACACATGGACATCACCAAATGCTGGTGAATTTTACCTCACATTTACTGCAGCTGTCTTGAGATGTTGTTTGATCATGGGTCATTCTGCCTTAGGTTTTATCTTCAACATGTGACATGCTTGCTCGATCGGGTTGAGATCCTGTGACAGACTCGGCCATTGCAGAATATACCACTTCTTTCCCTTAAAGAACTCCTGGGTTGCTTTTGCAGTATGTTTTGGGTCATTGTCCATCTGTAAAGTGCCATCCAATCAACTGAATCTGAGCTGGCAATATATCCATATACACCTCAGAATTCATCTGGCTGCTTCTTTCTTCTGTCACATCATCAATAAACATGAGTGTCCCAGTGCCATTTGAAGCCATGCATGCCAATGCCATCACATTGCCTCCACCGTGTTTTACAGAAAACATGGTATGCTTTGGATCATGAGCCATTCCAAGCCTTCTCCGTACTTTTTTCTTCCCATTATTCTGGTACAGGTTGACCTTAGTTTCAACTGTCCATAGAATGCTGTTAAAGGACTAGGCTGGCTTTTTAGATGTTCTTTGGCAATGTCTAATCTGGCCATTCTATTCTTAAAGCTTCTGAAAGGTTTGTACCTTGTGGTGAACCTCTGTATTTGCTCTCATTAAGTATTTTCTTCATGGTAGACTTGGATAATGAAAATAGCCCACACCTGTCTATGAAGCAGCATTTGAGACAATTGTCCAATTACTTTCAGTCCCTTGAAAAAGAGGCGGCTACTATACATTTTAAAGTTGTAATTCCTAAACCCTTCCTTCAATTTGGATGTGAATACCCTCAAATTAAAGCTGAGAGACAGCAATGTAAGCCCATATTCATTATTTAACTGTACCTTGAATGTATTTTGGTAAACAGCTAAAATTACAAAACTTGTGTTAATGTCCAATTATTTACAGACCTAACTGTCACATAGTATGCTATTATTGTAGTTAATAGCAAGCAATCTGCTGGCAAAACTGTGGCACTCACCAGATGATAATCCTTTGAAACTAATAACTTGTTGAAAATGATGTAAATAATGCCTGCTAGATCTGCTGTCACTCAAAAGTGCGCAAACAAGGACACTACTAGGTGTTCCCCCTTAATTAGTGATACTGTATGTCTGTGAATAATCTAGAAGGCCAAGTCATGTCATTACCCTCTCCGTAACTGTTCAACTCATTGCATGTTAAATTGAGACTGATTAGCTGATTATATTGTCATTCTGAAATTCTGCCCTAATATCGTTTTTGGTATTTGACTTGGATCCTGAAGACTTCATAGATACCACCAAATAATTATTATCTTTGGTATCAACCCTTCTCTTTTCAAACAAAAATGAATACAATTAATTAGAAGACCTCCAAAATGTAAAATAGGTATCAAACAAGTTTGTATATATTGTATGTGTATATCAAAATAATGAAAAATATATGAAATTCTAAAATAAATTAAAATGTGTATTTGTATGAATCCTTAGTAATGGGGAGGGACAAAGGTAACAGAAACAGTGCTAGGGATCTGAGGCCTGGAGGTATTTATTAATAAAAAGTTGAATAAAGTCAAACTTAATTTAAAAATAAAAACCAGGTTGCAGTGAACATCATCCCGTTCTTCCTTCTTAAGGTTAGAGTAATGTTTTTAGTTAGTGTAAAGGTTGGGTTAGTAGATAAATAACATTTTGTAATGAATGCATTGTCTTTATACTGGATTTGGAGCATATACAAATAGACATTTGGGACACAAAATCAAATCGTAATGATAGTAATATGCAATTTGTGATTATGGGATTATCTCGTTGCAACAAATAAAAAGTTTTATATATCCCGCAAAGCCATTCTGCTTCTTATAATATGGCACACTCAATCGGGAAATGTTTTCAGCTCATAGGCTGAAAGTGAACAACCTCCCCATCCAACAACCACAATTAAGCTACCACAAGGAGTTGCCAGAGTGCAGTGAGACTAGTCATCCTGGTCTGACACCCAGACAGCGCTCAGCCAATATGCAACACCAGATGCTGGACCCCTGGGTATTGTCAGTATGCCGCAAACAGGATTTTAGTCGTATAGGCGTTAAGTGTTGTATACATGTTGACCTCCACATTTTCTAGTCTTTGTGCTCTTGGTGTCTTCCACCAAGCAAATAGTCTGAAATTCCCCTCTTCTAACCATTCCCTTTGCTACTAACTGTGTTCCAATGCACTCACAAAAAACTTTACGAGATTATGAGTTTGTAGTATGCCTGTTGTTAAAATATTAACTCCTTAGTGATTAACTTCATGACATGACATAAAATATACATATGATACATGTACAGTGCCTTGCAAAAGTATTCCCCCCCTTGGCATTTTTTGTGTTTTGTTGCGATAAACATGGATTGTTTGAGGATTTGCATCATTTAATTTACAGAACATGCCGACAATTTTGAAGATGTTTTTTTTATTGTGAAGCAAACAACAATTAGGACAAAATAACAGAAAAAGTCTATCTGCATAACTATTCACCCCCCTAAAGTCTATACTTTGTAGAGCAAACTTTTGCAGCAATCACAGCTCCAAGTCACTTTGGATAAGTCTCTATGAACTTGCCACATCTTACCATTGGGATTTTTGCACATTCCTCCTTGTAAAACTGCTCCAGCTCCTTCAAGTTGGATGGTTTGTGCTTGTAAACAGCAATCTGACCCCAGATTTTCTATTGGATTGAGGTCTGGGCTTTGACTAAGCCATTCCAACACATTTACATGTTTCCCCTTAAACCACTCAAGTGTTGCTTTAGCAGTGTGTTTGGGGTCATTGTCCTGCTGGAAGGTGAACCTCCATCCTAGCCTCAAATCACGCACAGAGTGGTACTCAACTCTGACCAGTTTTCCAGTCCCGGCTGCTGAAAGACATCCCCACAGCATGATGCTGCCACCACCATGTTTCAATGTGGGGATGGTGTTCTTTGGGTGATGTGATGTGTTGGGTTTGCGCTAGACATAGCGTTTTCTTTGATGGCCGAAAAGTTCAATTTTTGTCTCATCAGACCAGAGCACCATCCTCCATACATTTTGGGAGTCTCACACATGCCTTTTTGCTGAAAGTAATGGCTTTCTTCTGGCCACTGCCATAAAGCCCAACTCTACTCTGCCATAAAGCCTCTTGCTTAGGTGTCGCCATTTAAAAAAGGTGTGTGTATGTACTGACAGATCATGTGACACTTAGATTGCACACAGGTGGACATCATTTCACTAATTATGTGACATCTGAAGGTAATTGGTTGCACCAGAGCTTTTTATGGGCTTTATAACAAAGGGGGTGAATAATATGCACATGCCAATTTTCTGTTTTTTATTTCTAATAATATGTATATATTTTTCTCATTTCACTTCTCCAACTTAGACTATTGTGTTCTGATCCATCAGAACACAATCTGAATCCATACAATTCAGATTTAAAAAACATTGAACTAAAGGCTGTAATGCAACAAAATAGGTAAAAAGCCAAGGGGGTGAATACTTTTGCAAGGCACTGTACATTTATATCTATTCAATTACTGTACAGTTAGGTCTGGAAATATTTGGACACTGACACAATTTTCTATATGTTGGCTCTGTACGACACCACAATGGATTTGAAATGAAACAACCGAGATGCAATTAAAGTGCAGATTTGCAGCTTTAATACAGTGGGGTTGTAAAAAAAATTCACATGAAACATTTAGGATTTACCATTTTCATACACAGTCCCCTTATTTCAGGGGCTCAAATGTACTTGGACAAATGAACACAATCATAAATAACATTTTAATGTTTTATACATTGTCGAGAATGTGGTATTCTTCAGATCAGGAGTCATTCCAAGCCTTCTCCATACTTTTTTATTCCCATTATTCTGGTACAGGTTGATCTTAGTTTAATCTGTCCAAAGAATGCTGTTCCAGAAGTTGGCTGGCTTTTTTTAATGTTTTTTGGCAAAGTCTACCTTGTGGTGAAATTTATGTGTAAAATGTTTTCTTTATGGTAGACTTGGATAATGATATGCCACCCTCCTGGTAGTTTTCTTCACTTGGCTGGATGTTGTGAAGGGGTAGTTCTTTACCATGGAAAGGATCCTATGATCATCCACTACTGTGGACATCCAGGCCTTTTTGTGTTGCAGAGCTCACAATCTTTGATTTGGTGTTCCTGCTGTCTCTCTGATAGATCATATTTTTGCAGCCTAAGGATGGGCTGTTTCACTTGCATTTAGAGCTCCTTTGACTGCATGTTTTGGGTTCACAGGAACAGCTTCCATAAGTAAATGCCACACGTTACAACTTTTACCTGCTTAATTGATGAAGAAATAATGAAGGAACATCCCACACATGTCCATGAAACAGTATTTGAGTAAATTGTCCAAATACTTTGGGTCCCTTAAAAAAGAGGGGACTACAAATAAAAGAGCTGTAATTTCTTAAACCTTCCTCCAATTTGGATGTGAATACCCTCGAATTAAAGCTGAAAGACTGCATTTTAAGGCCATATTCATCATTTAACTGCATCTTGAATATATTTTGGTACATTACCAAAATAGCAAAACTTGTGCCAGTGTCCCTTTATTTACACACCTAAATGTATATTCAGCTGTCACCTAAAGTATTAAAAGGTAAAAGAAAAAGCATTTGTAATAAATTGAACAGCAATGGCTAAATACACTAAAGTGTTTCGAATTGTTTAAAATCTAGGGCGTATACAGTCTCCCCCATAAATATTGGGACAGAAAAGTCAAACTGGTATTTCTTTTCTCCAGGCATGTGATAATAAGATATAAGAAAAATTCAAGTGTTGAAATTGATCATTTTGATCCATTTCAACACTTGAATATCAGTACTGTAAGTTCCATTCAACCTGAAAAATAAAGATACCATTGTTATCTTCAGCAGTGACCAAGGCAAACAACAGCAGTTGATGACAGAGATATCATCCCAAAAGATGTGTAATTGAAAATCTTCAACAACATCTGTAATGCTGATGGTAAAAGTGTCAAAATCAACTGATCACAGAACACTTTGGCAATAGAACGAAAAACGCTACACTGCAAGGTACAAACGTCTGATCAGCTGCAAAAACAGAAAGGCTGGATTAGAATGAGTTAAAAAGTCATCAGCAGTGCAGATTTGGAACTGAATTTTATTGGCAGATGAGACCAAGGTGAACCATTATCAACATGATGGGGAGGCATAAGTGTGGAGAATAAAGAACTGCAGATGATCCAAAGCATGCCACCTCATCTATGGAACCAGGCGGTGGTGTCATGGCATTGGCATGCATAGCTTCTTCTAGAATGTGCATCTTTATTGATGATGTAACAAATGATGACAGAAGCTGAATTAAGTCAGTGAGCAATGTGTATATGAAGTGTACAGAAGCATCTTTGCTACAAATGTACAAGAAAATGCAAGCAGACTCATTGACCCGCGCTTCACAATGCAACATGACAATGAACCAAAACACACTAACAACACAACCAAGACAATCATCAGGGGAAACAATTTGAATTATTCTGACTGGCATGATCTCTCATGATTAAAATGTGATTGAACATGTTGAAGAGGAGACTGAAGTCCCAAATTCCCCAAAACAAGCAACAGCACAAAGTGGTAGCATTAAAGACTTGGCAAAGCATCTCAAAGGATTAGTCCTTGAAACAGCCTGAAATATAAAATTTGACAGCCTCAGATAATTTTTTTAATCATATTATTCTTTTTGAATAATATGATTTAAAACAGCAAACATTTTGACTTTACTATCCCAATACCTATGGAGGGCACTGTAGTCTATCTGAACTATAGCGTTTATAACTTTCTAACTTATATAATGATTCCATTAGATTGATATTATGTCTGATCTAGCAAGCAGCTTATATTGGTGTAATTTAGAACTGATAATATTTAAATGCATTTATGAATAATTTAAATAATTTGTGAATTATGTAAGTGAAAAGTACATGTAGCGCTAGAAAGAGCATGTCTGGTGGATGCTGCCCTGTTCCACCCTCTAAAAGAAAGCAATCAATCCTGCAAGCAGTGACATAAGTCAAACACAGGAAATTGGAAAGGCCCCTAAGGTGGGGGGACATGCGCATTTACATCTTCACAGTATGGAAACGCAATGTATGGACATAACTTTTGTATTTCAGTTGTTTCTTCCAAATAAAGCTATTGCCATGTTTCCCAAAAATCTTGTAAAACAATGCATCATTAAAATACTTCAGTCCCATTTTAGAATAACGGGACCCAATATGGTATGCTGTAGGGTAATATTAGCACATCATTTTGATGATAATTTGTTGTGACTTATTCAGTGTACACTCAGGCATCATTTGTCATTGTTTAAACATTCATCCAGGGAATTCAGTTAGTGTGTAACAAATACCTCAACAAAACCCACTATTCTTCATTTGCATTTCCACATATATTATTATATCTTCTTTGACAGCTACTGTATATTCAGTTGTGCTTAATGTCCCCAAGATTTGATTCTCCCTAGCATTTTATTGGCAAATGTATAATGCTGTAAGCCCTACAAGATAGATCATATATTAAAGATCTCTCAAGACATGCGTAGTCTGTAATGAACATCCTAAACACAAAAGCTGTAAGTTATGTATCATAAATCACTTGTCTGACAGCTATACAGTTTTTCTGCCCCAACCTGAGTATATTCATTCCTCTGTTTTCCTTGTTACTTTTTTCCATTTCACTGGTTTCTCGTCTCTCCTTCCTGTCTCATCTGTTTCCCTCCAATCAGCTGTGTTGCTTCAGGAAGTTGGTAAGCAGTCTACTTCTTGTTAGTCAGCGTCTTGTTTGCTGTCACACTCTTTGTTTTCCTCCCTTCTGAAGTCCTAGTCATGTTATTACTTTAAATGTCAATCATTGTCGGTTACTATTGTGGTCAAATTTGCACACACTGGCAATCATTGTACATGGTAACCTTGAAGAGTACATTCATTTCGGAATGTCCTCTGTCCCAGGAAATCAGGAATAGTAGTAGTTGTTAATTAATTATTGAGTGAGTTGGAAGTAGGACAGAGTAACATTAATTTAGAGTAAAAATATTATTTTGTTTATGTTTGATTACAAAACAAGTCATTAACCAATGTTAATATTACTATGCATTATATCTATATAAAACAACAATGTATGATTTGATTTTCCTTTCTTATTTTCTATGGTTTTAGGTGGATTCGTGAAGACAGGTATGGTATTACTCTTGCAAAAAATATTGTTTTATTTTAATATTTTATTTTGATTTATTAATATACATATTAAATGATTAATTAATTACTTAATCATTTTTATTCATTTTAATAGACAAAAGGCTGTATGGTAAGAGACAATTCAGTGTTGTAATTGATTGCTTTAAACATTTAAAGCAACTCCAATTCAAATAATAGATGTGTCACCTTTCTGAGAATATTGTGTTCTCCTAGCCACTACTAATGACACAAGCCGTCCAGGCTGCAGTTTCAATGTTTAGACAATGTTTTATTTAGACATGGGCATCATGAAAAATGCACTGAATATATTGAGAAAGCTTCAACCGATGGCATGGTAATAAAGAGCATAGTATATTTTTAAGCTTTAGAATGTACGTATTTTGTATATTATTGGAGTATTCATATTTTTGGGTAAATGGGTAAATATTCAGTTTGTTGAGCACCTTGATTTGTGGCACTCACTGGCATTCAACATGTAGGCTTATAGTTCCACTGAATAAGTCACACTTCAATGTGTGTGAAAGAGTGTGAAAGATGACGAATGACCTAACTGTTTTTGAGACGTCTATCTGTGTCACTTGCATGCCATGGGGGTTTATGGAATGACTCCAGATTGAATGATGTAGGACCATGTCTACATTTGTATCACTGTGCATTTCCGTGGTTGGGTTGTTGTTAGGGTGACTACTCTCCGAGGTTCAGTCAAGTTTCTTGTTAATGCAATTCAACCAGATACCATTAGGAAAATGCATAGTGTAAAAAGGACAACATTTTTTAATTTCTTGAGCAGTTTTCTCCTTTAACTGAATTACAAGTGGTACTCTGACATCTTGTGATGTTTGATATAAAAAATGACACTCAAAATCAATAATTTTAAGGTGATATTGGTTTTATTACACAAAATGTTTGAAAGTTGCTTACACAAGTATTCAAACCCTGATGTGTGGAAGCTACCAGTTAACACAGACAAAAATCACACATGAAAGAAATAACAAAGCCGCAGTTACCTATCCTTTGGCCTCCATCTGTGGACCATACATTTTTCTTTCCAAGAGTGGGTAAAATGATAGAACTGCTCAGGGTTTGAACACTTTTAAAAGTACTGTGAGTTTATCAAGGCAGGGATTGTATTTTTTTATTTGTAGCAATTTCCTACTTTTAAACTGTTGCTACAATTATCAGGAAAATAGTATTCTTCAAGATTTTATTGTTGAACAAACACAATGCTCTCAGTCAATCTAAAATATAATTGAACCTCAAACCTGAGTTTACAAAGGAAAAGTTAGTTTCGATATTTCTTGGGGGAATACATTAGAATGCAGATTTATTTGGCAACAATTGGTGTTCAGAATTATTAAGCAAGTAATTTAAAAAATAATTTCTCCCAACTCACTTATTCATTCTCAATTTTAAAGTATGTGTAACAAATCAGCAATGACGCTGACAGGGGGGGACAACCGGTAATGTTGTGCCGGGCCCAGGCATCGGGGGTCCATTTGGTTGGCTTAAATATAATAATTATTCACTGTTGCCACACCCTCCCTCATTACACCAACAAATACTACATGAAATTCATTCAATCAAATAAGCATTCAAGTTAATATGGTTTGGAGTTGGAAAATGTGCCTAGAAATAATGATACAATCAGAATACTCACTTGCCTAATAATTGTGCAAAAAATTATATATATACAGTTAGTTTATTAGATGGAGACTATGTTCGTCTTTTATGTACTCTAGTTTGCAGTTGATGTGTTACAATATGAGCTTAGTGCAATTGCTGGTTGTCAACAAGTAGGTACTATTTTTGATCCCGTTCTACGCATGACCTTGATTTTATGCTGTATATTGATTTGTATACAAACCTCCACCAAGATTTGCATGAAGATAGTGCATACAACCCAAAATTGACAACACAAAAAAAACACTATCCATAATTGAGAAAGTTAATGGAATTGATTTGTTATGGTGATCTGTACGCATTCCAATTTGACAGATTATCATGTATAGTCCTTTATAGTCCTATTAACAAACCAGCTTTAGAGTGGTAAGGTACATTTCCCTGCTTTTGAGAAGAGCAGACATTTTCATTAACAATGTTTCATTGTACAATGTTTACATGCTTTCATTTGAAATACAAGTATTACAAATGATTATTACACAATTTTATGATTGTGTATTTGTTATTTTGTGAATTGTGACTTACTGTATAGCCATGTCCCCTAACAACTGGCTATTACTGTGGTACTTTATTGGGCACCAACTTTGCTGGGGTACATAGTGGGTGTGCAAGTCTTTTGTTCCAGCCTGGCACTAACACACTACTACACCTGATAGCTCTTTAGTCTCAGCCATAATAAGCTGAATCAGGCGTGTTTGTTTTGGACAGGAACAAAGGTCTGTATGTTTAGTAGCTCTCCAGGAAGTGTCTAGGCACTGCTATGTTGTATGAAAAACAATGTGGCCACCTGAAGTCCTTGAGTCCTATTTAACCAAACACTGTCACCGGATAATGCTGGATAAATCAAAAATGTATTGAAAACTACTATCATAAGCTAAGTAAAAAAAAAATATGGAAGCAATGTTAACTGACAATAAATCTCAACTTCTTTGCAAATAATTAGCGCTTTCTTCCTCCATATCATTGTAAAATATGTCATCAGTGTTTTGAGTTAACCGGAGACCTGGGGACACAGGATTTGAAATGATAAAAAGTTTGGCTCTTGTGCAATTGAATTGTGAACTTGTCCCTCAGGCAGGGACGTCTACCGGAAAGTACAGGGTAGGGATAACCCTGTGCCCTCCACCATTATCAGCATTGCAGGTATACATCCTCTTTGGTCCTTTCTGTGCTCTATCCTTTTTCTCTTTCAATTCTATCTTCTGTCCTCTCCATTTTTTCCCTATTTCTCTTTATTATGTTTCTATCATATACATATTTCCCTACCTTCCTTTTCCATCCCTGACTATCTTCATCTTCTTCCCTTCCCCTCATCCTTACTTTCCCTTCATTCATCTCTTCTTAAGTCTCGCTTCACTTAAAATCTCTCTTTATTCCAAATCTTTTCATCGTTTCTATTTCGGTTTCCATTCTCTCACTCAAATTTCCATTCTTTTTTCCATTATGCCTTCCTCTGTTGAACTTCTAGGCTGTATCGTATTATTTCCCAGATATGGCCATGCCATTTAAAACACATGTTTGTTGTTGTGTGAAAATTCATGTTCCACTGCATGATTTGTGAGTTCTCTGTCACTACAGCCTCAATACTGCCTCAAACTACAACAGTTCTGTGAGATAGATCTGCTTTTATTTTCAATCATACTAGCTGTACTCACTTTTCTATCAGATCAATATGCCTGTTTCTGCGTCTGCGCGTAGTTTTGGGCCATTCAAATTGATAGACTGTCCCTGCAAATCTACCACAGTCAGTATTGTGCTGTGTATTAAGCTGGTACATTTACCTATTTCGTAGGCTTTGCTGGATTGTCCTTCCTTATCTTTGTTCTTTGATTTGATCTATCAACCTTTAGGCTATCAACCGGTAAGCTAATCACTTTACCTGCCATCCCTGAAATTGAGTTTCCTTCAAATGCCAGTATGTCATATTTATTTAAGTCATTATACACTAGTCAGTATTCCCTGCATACTACTGCAGGGAAAGCAGTATATTATTAGACCTACATGTGTTCAACAACACCTGCCAGTCTGATAAGAGGACAGGCTGCTTCGTGATGAACGAATGTTACCCTGGACTCAGGTTTCCCACTTATGAGCCTAGCTGAGTAAAGCCGAGGGGAACTTTACTGGTCTCGCCTGGTTATGCATCCATCACAATGGCTGGACATTTGTCAGAAAGGATTGTGTGAAAAGAGAATACACAAATCATTAAGTGTTGAGAAGTCCACAGCTACCCTGACCACCCACACATGAAAAGCCTCTTATGGGTGTTCACTTCATCATGGCCACTACCACCAAAATGTGTTTTGACACGTTCTTTCTCTTTCTCCTCTCTTTTAATATTTACTATCTGACACTCACCCTCCTTTTCTCCCCCTCTTACTTTCTGCCTGACCATTTCTTACCACCTATCTCTCTCATTTCTCTCTCTCTCTGCTTCTACTGCTCACATCCCGCTTATCCCTCTTTATCTTTTTCTTCTCTGATTATCTGCCGTCTACCTCAGAGGAAAGGGATGAGGAGGCACTCTCTAAGAAGGAGGAAGCAGAACGTCTCATTGCCGAGATGGGCCGGCCCACTCTGGGGGAGCACGTCAAACTGGAAGTGATCATCGAGGAGTCATACGAGTTCAAGGTACTTGAGTGCATTTCCACTTTGGGCCGTTTCTTAGAAACTTGATTTAACAAGGTCTGACTTGAGTAGGATAGCAGCAAACATGACTGTAATATAAATATAATATCCTAATGTCACCATGATATAGTTAATTCCATGGGAAGACAGGAGCATGGCAAGATTCTGGCACTACTGCTAAGGAAGTTATATTAGCAGTTGACACCTGGTAATGTGGTATCCTTGCTGGTCCCACTCTTGTCATATGTGGTACAACAAATGAAATGTTATCTTCCATCGAAGAATATATAAAGCTGGCCTTGTTAGTTTCCCACATCTCTATGTGAAATATTTGTCATTGGGAGAGTTTTCTAGTTCTATAGACCTCTGATCCTAATCCCCAAGCCAAAAAGTTGAAAATTCTGTTGTTGTGTCTCTGAGCAAGGTGGTTCATCTAAATTGCTCCCAGGCTGAAAATAAGATCTGTTTCTCAGGCATACTTACCTGGGCTCATAATAATATAATTGCCCTAACCGGCTTCAACAAATAGCCATTCTTGATAGAAGACAACTAGCCGTACTTGATAGATGATACCTCCCATGTCATAAACATAGGAAGTTCCATCATTTGTAAGACTCTCAAAAGGGGTCTTCCTTGTGGATCTTTCCACATTTTGTGTTCGAAAAAGAAATCAAAATGGATTTAATCAGGAGTTTTGCCAATGATCAGCACAAAAATGTCCATAATGTCAAAGTAATTGATAAACGTTTGTATAAGTATAATCTTTTGCTAAGATACCTGAATAAGCTATGGTACCAAAAGTTGTTTTAGTTAATTTATAATCATTTGAAATGAGTCGACCTTTGTGCAATTAAGGTGGTTCCCATTTCATGTTAAATTCATCCATCTGTCAGATGTCCCACAGATACACAGTTACAATATATAACAAAACTACATCACGAAGACAAAGGAACATTTAAAAGAAATCTGGAATAAGGTTCTTAAAAAATCACCAATCAGGGGTAGAATATAAGAAAATTTCCAAGGGCGTTGAATATCCCCGAAGAACTGTGAAGGCCATTATGGAGTATATGACACAAATGTGAATCTGTCTACAACAAGCCAACCTCAAAACACTGAGTATCTGAGCAAAGAGGGAACTAGTCACTGAGGTTCCCAACAGGCCTAGGGTTATTCTAAAGGACAGTCTTCCATGGCTATGACATTGTACATACTCCAGTAATAGCACAGATGCTTCAGGGGTGAGTGGCAAAAATCTACTCATCAAGTCATGGTTGGATTTTGTGCTCACACATATTTTTCGTGGTCCTAATTCCATTTGTAGAAGTTTTATAGATCATTTTTGGAATGTTTGTTTAAAATATTACTATTTTTTGATAACTGCTTCCTAGGGTTAGATCTAGAATAATATTTACAGTAAGGGTTAAGGTTAGGGTTAGGATAATAGTTAAGGGTAGGATAAGGTTTTGAGTTAGTAGATAAATAGTTAAAATGTTATTGATTGTCAGTAGACTTATCTGTCAAGCATCTACAGACATACTTTTGTGACTCTCAAAGTTAAGTGGTACTGCGTTTTCCAGAAGGCATGTGGGACACTGAAAGCAAGTGGAAGATGATTCTGTGGTCTGATAAGACCAAAATAAAGCTTTTTGGACTCGACACTAAGCACTATTTTTGGCACAGGCCTAACACCACACATTATCCAGAGAACACTATCCCTTCCTTTAAGAATTGTTATGATAAAGGGCTAAATGGATTCAGCAAAATGAAAAGAAATACTGGAAGCATCCCCATTGCATGACCCCAAACATGCAACCAAAGCCAAACTGGAATAGCAGGACCAAATGTTAGTGCCTGGGCCTCAATCCTATTGAGAATATTTGGAAAGATTTGAAAATGTATGTCATCCAAAGGTTCCAATCAAACTGGACTGAGCTTTTGCAGTTTTGCCAAGAATAATTTCTTTGTCCCCATGTGACAAGCTGATAGAGAATTATCCAAAGACTTATCCAAAGCCTCATAGCTATAATTGCTGCTAAAGTTGCCTGTGCCAAATATTTGCTAAACGGGATGAATACTCATTACAGGCAATTAATTATTTTCTGTTTTGTATTTGCAATTAATTAAGAAACGTTTTTCTATTTTATTATTTACTTTGACATTATGGGCTTTTTTCTATTTTATTATTCACTTTGACATTATGGACTTTTTTCTGTTGATCAGGGGCAAAAATGACTGATTAAATACATTTGGATTTTATATTGTAATACAATAAAAGGGACAAGATCAAATGAGTGAATTCTTTTGAAAACCACTGTATGTGGTACTTCCCATGTCAGAAGAAGTATCCTAAATATCTGAAGTGGTAACTCATCAGGGCCTGGTTTCCCAAAGCACTGAGATGATTGTAAGATGCACAAAAGTGCCTTGTTATTTTATCAGTGTGTTTCCCAAAAGCATCGTTAACTAAGTAGCATGTAACAAACACTTTACTGTTTTTTGTGAAATAGTGCCTCCCTCAACATGCAAGGAGTGATCAAACAGCCTAATATGAAGTCAATAGAAAAATTATCATAACAAATTTCATTTAGATCAATTTATTTAGACAATTAATATTATTCGTGCGTGAGTGGATGTAAATGTAATTGAATGAAATATCAACTGAGATTAAAGGAAAAAAGTCTAGAAATCAAGAAATAATAAATAATAAAAGAATACACTTTTTTCAAAAGTAATGTTTTGAGTCTGAAAGCCCACATCGTAGGCCGTAGGCTAATGGTAGGCTAGGGTCCCGGTTTGTGGTACGAAAATGTGATCAATCTTCTGTAACATATAGTTTTATTAGCTAGAATACTAGAGGAATTGATAATTTGATGTCACGTGATCGAATTTCTGGAAATAAGATTTTCATTGGCTAAAGTCCAACACATTGGTTGGATATGTTTTTAATCCACCCTAAATTTCACTACTTGTTTGAGTTTTAGATGTTCCTGTTGATGCATAAGTAGTAGTAGAATACATCGACAGCAATATTATTTTCTTCTCATAAGAAATCAAGCTCAATCGAAATGCAGTAGGCTATATGTTAAAACATATTAATGGTGTAATTCCATTCCAAACATCAAACATGGTCTTGTCTTCAGCGCGTGACAAACGTGATCATTTGAATTCAGGTTGAGGGATCGACTTGGTCAGTCAAAACTCCTTGGTTGTTTTAGCAGTATGTTTGGGATGTTTCAGAAATCATCTTACTGTTGCTATCTGCAATTTCATCATCAATAAATAGTGAGTCAGTTCCAGTAACAGCCAAACTTGACCAAAACATATCACCCTCTTCATCTTATTTCACAGATAAGTTGGTACGCCTGTTTTATTTTCTCCACACTTTTCTCATATCAGTGTCTTGTATGTTAATATTTGCCTCCTATGTACACATTACATCTGTCTTTTTACAGAGCTCTGAAGCCTCAGTTTGTATTTTTGTAGGCCATCATGTTTTTCAGGCAAGTATTTTTGCACCTTGCAGGGCAGCCTCTGTATTTTGGGCTGGAGAAGTCTGACACATTCAAACCTACCTCCTGAAGAGTGTTCCTGATCTGTCAGACAGTTCTTTATTGTTGTTGTTTGATTATGGTGAGAATTCTTTGGTCATCCACTGTAAAGATCTTCCTTTGCCAAACTGGTCCTTTGCCTTTCTTGAACTTACTGGTGCTTTCTTCTTCTTTGTGTACCAATATCGCTGATTGATTTATTCAGATTTGACCATGGCCATCTGTACTTGCATTCACAATTATTTGGTCCTCAAGACTAGGTATTGACATCTCATGTGAATTCATTAATGATACAGAGAAAAGACAATCGGCCACATACTATTGGTACCCTAAAATGTGGAGCCTATGTGCAAAATGTGCTGTTATTTCTAAATGGTTCATCCAGTATGGATGAGAAGACTCAAATTATTGGTAACACTGAATTTGAACCCTATCATCATTGTTTCATTTACATTTCAAAGTGGTAGAGTGTGTGTCACTTTCCAAATTCCTATGTGTAAAGGAGTGAGTCCACAGTGTAAGCTTGGTCCACAGTGTTTGGAATGTGGTCAAGAAATAGAGGACCCGGGTTGGAGACCAGTGTAGGGTGTGGCAGATTATCATGGAGGAAGCCATACAGTTAGCATCACCAGATTTCCATCAATTTCATGTGGACTGCGCTTTACAGGTACTTGTCAAGAATCATGAATCTATGCACAATATCCAAGCCCAATTTTCTTTTTTGAAATATTAGCACATTTATTTAAACAGAAATATCACGTTAACATAAGTATTCACACCCCTTGACTCAATACTTTGTTGAAGCACTTTGGGCAGCAGTTACACCCTTGAGGTTTCATGGGTATGAATTATTTTCTGCAAATACTCTCAAGCTGTCTTGGATGGGGAAAGTCGCAGCACAGTCATTTTCAGATATTTCCAGAGATTGTTTGATTGGGTTTGGTTAGACTTGGGTTGGGTCAGGTGTCTGTCTGGGTCACTCAAGGACACTCACAGACAATGTTGTCTTGGCTGTGTGCTAATGGTTGTTGTCCTAATTGGAAGGTGAAACATAGTGATCTGGCGAAGGTTTTCATGAAGTATCTGTCTGTACTAATCTTTTCCTCAATTCTGACTAGTTTCCCACTCTGTGCCACTGAAAAACATCCCCACAGAATTATGCTGACAGCACCATGCTTCACTGTAGGGATGTAATTTGCCAGGAGATAAGTGGTGCCTGGTTTCCTTAAAACGTGAGAATCTTTTGGTGCCTTTTGGCAATGTCCAAGTAGGCTGTAATGTGGCTCTGAGAAGGGGCTTCCAACTGGCCGCTCTACCGTTGAAGTCTGGTTGTTAAATTGCTCACTGTTTTCTTTTTTTGTTCACAGAACACAGTCGATAAACTGATCAAGAAAACTAACCTGGCTCTTCTGATTGGAACAAACAGCTGGAGGCAGCAGTTTATGGAAGCTATAACAGTCAGCTCTGGTAAGTAAATATCAATCATGTAATTGGAAGCCATGTTTTTTGTCTCAAAACCCTTACCCAACCCTAAAGGGGAGAACAAACTACAATGGAGAGAACCTCATATGCCTTGAATGTGCTGTTGGATGAAATTGTCCGAAAACGTGATATAAACCCACTGGTTCTAAGGGCTGTATCCAGGCACTCAGCATCACTTTTTACATCTATCCTACATCACTGCTTAAGTATACTATGATTTCAGTTTTGTAGTATTATTGCTGTATATCAAATCTAAGTTAGAACTCTCTATTCATATATATCATATATGAAACTCTCATTCTTATAGTGCAGAAACAGGAAAGTTGCAGTAACTGCTCTCTTAGAAGCTCATTCCAGACACATTTGAATAATGAACAGTGCATGTGATGAGGTGCACCGACTTTGGTAACAATGGTACTGTCATGGAAATGAGCTACCATTATTTTTGACAAAGATGTTGAGAAACCTTATCTCTACTCGAGTGACTGGTAAGACACCATCTCTATATTTAGCATGTAATTATAAATTCAGACCGCTTACTCGTTTTAACAAAACTAAGTATGTCAAGGCCCAAACTAAGACCCATATGCAGTCTCAGGAGAGGAGGCAGGAGTTTGAAGCTCAGGCATAGTTTCAAAACAATCAAAAGGCAGAGGCTGGTTGTGGGCAGCTGGAGTTTTGGCACTTGGAAGGTCAACAGGCTATGTACAGGGTACGGTTCTGGAAAAGCACTAAACAAACTGGCACAGAACAAACAGAGAACACAGGTTAAATACACTAGGTAATAACAGGAAGATGGGAGACATCTGGTGGGGGTGGACCAAAAGACAACATAGGTGAATTGAATCAGAGTGTGAAAAATTTGATTGTTGTTGCAATTTAACGGATATCCCTTAAATTACTCTTAATTTTTAACAGATGAACCAACAAAACACTAATATCATGAGACCATTGTGTATTTTTATATCCTGTCCATCTCTACAAACACATTGGACAATCTTTTGCAGATTGGCTACTATGCAATCAAAAGTGTTTAATGGGAAACTCGCTGTCTTTGGTAGGAGTCAAAAGAAATATTGTCAGTCTTTATTTCAACATGTTTGTGTATACAAACATATTCTGGGAAGATGTTTTGGTCACTGGGCAATCACACACTTCACTCACAGACACTACCGTGCACACACACAAAGTTCTACTGAAGGCTAGATTGGAGCTGACAAACCTCGTTAGTCATGGGAGTGCATCACATCCCAACTCAAGAGATTCCTCCAGGGCTAGTAATGAGACCATTAAAAAGTCTGTGTAATGAATTAGGCTGCTCGTGGAGTACTGAAGTGTGTGTGAATTCAGATCTGTGCTTACATCCAAGCAATCCCTTTCCAGAAGAATAGGCACAGAGTCTGTGCTTGACAGCAGTGGATCTATGGTTGATCTCATCCCTAACCTTTATGTTTACCGTAATTAGATTTGAAACAAAACCGGACAGGGCATGGTCAAGACACGCACATGCACACACAGTGCACCAAGATCCAGTATGTGTAAAAAGGTGATTCTGATGTGCACTCTCAAACAAACATGCACTGAAATGCAAGCCCATGTACAGTAGACATGACAGACAGACACAAACTGTCAGATACACACGGTAAAACATATTTCCATGGTCCCTCACAGAGAAACACATTCAGACAGATTTTGCACATCAGCTATTTCAAAATGTGTCTCTTTGTTCTGACATTATGTGATAGGATAATGTGAAAATAAATCTGTTGAGAGTAGGGAGACTGCGGCTAACCGCTAACACTACAAGGATAGCACGGGCCTCTGTTTCACATTGAGGCTGGACCGATGGAGGCAGGTTTTCCCAGTCTACTCACAGTTTTAAAATGTTTGAATTTAAAGTTCAACATTTGACAAAGAACATCAAGGTTCAACACCTCTTCTTTCCCCTCAAAATGTTTAGGTGATGATGATGAGGATGAGTGCGGCGAAGAGAAACTGCCCTCCTGCTTCGACTACATCATGCACTTTCTCACTATCTTCTGGAAGCTTTTGTTTGCCTTTGTGCCACCCACCGACTACTGGAATGGCTGGGCCTGCTTTGTGGTCTCCATCTCCATGATTGGCCTTCTCACTGCTTTTATCGGAGACCTGGCCTCCCATTTTGGTTGCACAGTGGGCCTCAAGGACTCTGTGACTGCTGTGGTGTTTGTGGCGCTTGGGACATCTGTGCCAGGTGCGTTCCATACATGCCACTACAGGCAGACATGAATACACACAAATGTTTTTAACATTGTCCTCATCCTGCATTATTTATATATCAGCCATAACATTATGAACACTGACAGGTGAAGGGAATAACATTGATAATCCCGTTATCATGGTACCTGTCAGTGGGTGGTATATATTAGGTAGTAAGTGAACATTCTGTTCACAAAGTAGATGTGATAGAAGCAGGAAAAATGGGCGAACATAAGGATCTGAGCGACTTTGACAAGGGCCAAATTGTGATGGCTAGACGAATGGATCCGAGCATCTCTAAAACTGTAGCCCTTGTGGGGTGTTCCCAGTCTGCAGTGGTCAGTACCCATCAAAAGTGGTCCAAGGAAGGAAAAGCTGTGAACCAAAAACAGGGTCATGGCCAGCCAAGGTTACTGATGCATGTGAAGAGCGAAGGCTGGCCCCTGTGGTCCGATCCAACATACTACTGTAGCTACTGTAGCTCAAAATGCTGAAAAAGTGAATGCTGGTATTAATAGAAATGTGTCAGAACACACAGTGCATTGCAGTTTGTTGCGTATGGGGCTACGTAGCTGCAGACCAGTCAGGAGGCCGATGCTGACCCCTGACTACAGGTAAAAGTGCCTCAAATTGGCACATGAGCATCAGAACTGGACCACGCAGCAATGGAAGTAGGTGTCCTGTTCTGATGAATTATGTTTTCTTTTCAATCACGTGGATGGCCCGGGGCGTGTGCATCGCTTACCTGGAGAACACATGGCACCAGGATGAACTATGGGAAGAAGGCAAGCCAAAGGAGGCGGTGTGGGCAATGTTCTACTTGGAGACCTTGGGTCCTGCCATTCATGTGGATGTTACTTTGATACGTACCACCTACCTGAGCATTGTTGCAGATCATGTGCACCCTTTCATGGCAACGGTATTCCCTGATGGCATTGGCGTCTTTTAGCAGGATAATGAGCCCTGCCACAAAACATAAATGGTTCAGGAATGGTGTGAGGAACACAAGAATGAGTCCAAGGTGTTGATCTCAATCCAATCGAGCATCTGTGGGCTGTGTTAGACAAACACGCCTGATCCATGGATGACCCACCTCGCAACTTACAGGACTTAAAGGATCTGCTACTAATGTCTTGGTGCCAGGTACCACAGCACACTTTCAGACAATTAGTGGAGTCCGTGCCTCGACGGGTCAGGGCTGTTTGGCAGCAAAAAGGGGACCCATACAATATTAGGCAGGTGGTCATAATGTAATGGCTGATCGATGTATGTATACTTTATATATTTATGACAATATGTCTGTGTTTACTATATTGTAAGGCAATGTCAATGCTAAAAGTAGTGATATGTAAGGGATGAATGAAGCACTCTTAAAAAGAACATGTCATTGCTCTTTTCATCATCTGTCATTTTGTATCCGTACCCTCTTAGATTCACAGTAAGCATTTCGACTTACTCTCTTTCTTCCACAGATACATTTGCAAGCAAGGTAGCTGCCATTCAGGACCAGTATGCTGACGCCTCTATCGGCAACGTGACAGGCAGCAATGCCGTCAATGTGTTCTTGGGCATCGGTGTGGCCTGGTCCATCGCCGCCATCTACCACAATTCCAAGGGGAACGACTTCCGGGTGGACCCTGGCACTCTGGCCTTTTCTGTCACTCTTTTCACCATCTTCGCCTTTGTCTGCGTGGCTGTGCTCATGTACCGGCGCAGGCCAGAGATTGGTGGCGAGCTGGGCGGGCCTCGGGGCCCCAAGATCGCCACCACGTGTCTCTTCTTCAGCCTGTGGTTAATGTACATAATTTTCTCCTCCCTCGAAGCGTATTGCCACATCAAGGGCTTTTAACTCAATTTTAACAATATATTTGAATGCAAGATTCAATACAGAAGAATTTAAATATCTTTGAAAGTTTCTAATCTAAGCATTAAGAAGCTTCTAAATGATCTTTGTGACCTTTGAAGTCTTTAAAATTTTCTAAATAGTGTTTGACCACTTTTAAGTAACAATGAAAACTTCTAAAAAGATTTGTAAATGTCTTTTAAATCTTCCTAAAAATGCTTTGAAATGTTTAAAAAAAGAAATTTTAAGATTTTCACCTTGCCTTTGGATCTTCCTTCACCAAACAATAGTACACCATTATTGCACTCATTCAAGAGCTCAGAACTATAAGATTCTATCCAAGGTTTTGATGGCATTGACCAATCTTGTCCAAAGCCATTGATCAATGCTATTAGGACATGGATCCTAAATCGAACATCCATTACAATATATACCCTTTTATATAATGGAATGCTTACGGCATCAACAGCCACATCTTAAGCATCCATCACAAAAAGTAAGGCCTCTGAAACAATACCAGGTGGCCCAAGAAGAGCTATAATAATTGTTGACATTTTTGCTGAGGATATCTTGTTGCACAGTTTTACGTATAATTTAGGCATTTGGTGCAATATATCCTTAGTGTAAATAATTGCACAAAAACTTCTCATCAGTAGTTGATTACCATTACAGAATGGTGTCAATAGTTCACAGGCCTACAATGAGTACTACTGTTTACCAGCAACAAGGGGCTAGACTTTAGTTAAACATACTTTGATTTGGCAAAAATAATATAAAATGTGTGCTCATACCCCAAAAAACCTCCCCAAAAAAACAGCTTACATTTTTATTTATTGTGGCCTGGTGTGGTGCAGCAGCATAAAAGAGTTGTCCAGCTGGCTGCCTTCGGTGCAGCTTGGGTTCACGTCTAACCAGCTGTTCTTTTAGAAAAAAAGTGTGAAATAAATTGTCACAAAATGTTAAATACATTAGATGTGTATATGTATTATGTATATTCACTTGTTTGGCCATGAAGCATATTGTAAACTGCTTCCCGGCCAAACAATTTACATATTATTGTTAACTGTGAATAAAAAAAATATCTGAAATAAAGTTTGCATTTTTGGTTGTACATAATAGGGGCTTCTGGCTAGAACCAACGTCTGTTCAGTGTGGGAAAAATCTAATCTACAGAAATATATAATAGCGCCCAGCTAACACCAGAAACATGTGAGTGGTTGTTTAAAAGAACATCTGGGTAATACAGTGGCTTTGGATAGTATTTAGTCCTGTTGACATTATCAAAATGTTGTTCTTATTTTTTAAATACATACAGGTCCATGGCACTACATTCAGTGAGTGCAGTTTACATAAATAATTGTTACAAGAGACATTTTGCATAGATCTTTTCAAATTTTGATAGAGATTAGTAGGACCTGTGTAGATTTTCTGAAAAAATTATGGACAATTATTTGATATGACAATGAAAGTGTTATTGTGCATCAAAGCAGATTCTACAACATGTACCAATTTATGTACTGTTTTGCATATTTTGTATTTAATAGATGGGGTAAAAGTATTCATTTTTATTTTATTGTTTGGGGAAAGGATGTTTACCCTCATTGTCTTCTGGGTGTCATGCATATTCTTACATATGTTTTTGCTTCAATTAGTTATTTTTATGGAATTTCTTATGGAATCTTTGTAAGTGCACCTGATGAAGGTAATTTCCCACTGACTCATTTGCTTTTGGTTGATTGCATGGCGTCTAACAGGAAAACAACACAAATTCAGATTTTCCGGAGAGTCTCCTAATTAGAATGTCGTCCCTTACTAATTTATCGCTCCTACAATTTGGACAATCACCACTGACGACTCATGGACTTCACAGAATCTCAAGCACATTGTGTCTGACCGGAAAATGGCAATGAAGTGTGCTTTACCCTGGCTCTCCCCTTTTGTAGAGTGCATACCATGCATTTGTCACAAACGGTAATTGATATTTACAGGCGACTTTGTGACCTCTGTCTAGTTAAGACATTCCACCTCCTCAAAAAGACAAGAAATGTTGCATTCTGATGAAGCATTTACCATAATGGCTTATATTGGCTGCTTAGCAAGATTTTGCTGAACACAGTAAAAAAGTTGTGCAGCCAGCACAAATACAACAGACATCACGAAATTAAATCATACCCACGTAATAGACTCGGATGGATTACATTATAATTGCTTTAAAAAATATTGCCATCAATCTACATACAACAGCCGATAATGATAAAGCAAATACAGTTATTTTAGACATTTCTGCCAGTATATTGACAATTCAAATATGAAACATGTCATGTACATAAGTATTCTGTCCCTTTATTCAGTACTTTGTGGAAGCGCCTTTGGCAGCAATCACAGGTTAGCGTTTTCTTGAGTATATCTCTACCAGCTATGCACACCTGGATTTTGATAGTTTCTCCCATTCTTCCTTGCATTTTCTCAATCTCTGTCAGAGTGGATTAAAGTGGGCATTTGGTCCTTCCTGACCAAGGCCCTTCATACCTGGTAACTAGATGTCCAGCTATAGTAAGAATCTCTTTTGTTTTAAACTTACTCTTAGTAACTTTGGATGCTTTATTTTAGCAATTGTTTTATAACATTTCCCAGATCTGTGGCTCATCACTCTTCTTTCTGATGTATACAAATAATTCCTTGACTTCATGGCTTGGTTTTTGCATTGACGTGCATTGTAAAGTCTGAGACCTTATATAGACAGATTTTTGTCCTTCTAAATCATGTCAAACCAATTTAATTTGGCACAGGTGCACTTGAATCAAGTTTAAACAACATCTAAATTGTGCAGATTGTCAAGGGGTCTGAATATTTGCTAAAGCCACTGTATGTGTGGAGTTACTGAGGTAGAGTCTATTGCAAAAAATATTTTTACGGTATTGTTGTAACAATTACTATATCCTGTGTGGAAAAAGAGAAGAGAACTAATGTGAAACTAAAGGAAAAAACAACGTTAATGCACATTTGGATGTTTTCCTCAAGGTAGTTTTACCAGTAGTTAATATGCTATAGTGAATAATCCGTGAAAAACACAAAATGGCTTTGTGAAATATCTAAAGCTTTATGTATACATGTTTGTAATATGGTTATGCAAACCATATTTTATTAACTGGGAAACTAACATTTTCTTTTGAAAATCAAAAGAGAATTTTCTTGAGAAATGTTATCTTAGATTTCAATAGAAAATGTGATATGTGACATAAATATGTGAAACATTTAAATTACATTTAAACAAGTTAAACTATATTATTTGAAGGAATAAGGGGGAAATATTTTTACTGTGCTATGATATTCTTCTCAGTCTACAGTTTTCTAAAAATTATACATTGTGTTATTACATTCTCAGATACAGAGACAGCCAATCCATCGATAAGATGTGCACACCACTAACAGTCGGAACAACCACAACCTGTAAAATTGTGATTCAAATCATTTAATGTGTTTAAAGTTTTTTCCAGATGGAGAGTGCTGTTCACATTATCTCTGTGAAAATAGCGTGCTTGTGCTATCAATTTCAGTTGGGTTGTCAATGTGTTACCTATAAACTGTGTGCATGAGTGTGAACATAACTGTATATGACAAGTTATGGCAATTATTAACATTACTGAATTGATATTAATGGATTTGGGTTAATTAGATTTTATGTGCGTGCTTGCTCCTAGAACAATGTTATCTTAAAGACTACAGTTTAATAATAATTGATTTGTATGAAAGCAATAACTGTTACTCTTGTGCTGGTGGCTAAAATAGTCCTTCATACTGTACAAAACTGCCTTGCTTTTTTAATTTTGCAGATGTAGAATTTGCAGGTTTGTTGAGAATAATGCAGCAGTTCTTTGTGATTTTTTTGTATATAGTGTACAGTGTTGTCTAAGTATGGTCATTTGGCCTCAAAGTTGAAAATAGTTGATTCAAGCTATTTACTACAAGGGAACACAATAATAGCATTTGTTGCCTTCCAAGGGGAGACACATTTGAATTGTCTTTCACAATTCTTATCCTCGTGTACTGTGCCCTTTTTCTATGAGTGTAGGTTCTTCGTACGTCCTTGTTGAAGCTTTTTATCCATTCTCCAATGAACGTTGTCTTTAATACATTCAGGGGCCAAAATGCATACTGCATAATGAATCTAGCCAAATGTCTTCATGAAAGAGATCACTCAAACATTGTTGTGTGAATGCATGGTATTATAACTTCTTATAATGATTTGATTGGTTGATACAACAAAAGTGGAATTGAGACATAGAGCTTATGATAAAAAATGGCTTTAATTTTTTTTACTTTTTCAATGTTCCTATTTGAGATGTTATACAAATTATATAACATTTCATTTATTAACTTTTCTTCAGTGCTAACTGCATTATAACCAACTCTTCTGACCATGTATATGCTACACTGTGGTTTGACAAGGGAACACAGAGAGAAGTGAGCTAATGCCAAACAGACTGGACCACCAGGCTGGGTAATACAAGCACTATATTTCAGGAAGCAGTTTATATAGCATTCATTTCTTTCTTTAGGATTCATTAACTTTGTGCATTTTATTTATCAGTGTTTATAATTTGAAAGTATTAGTTTGCTGTTATAATATATTTGAATGTTATCATTTTCATTGTGCACACAATGGGGGGGGGGGGGGGCGCAATCTATTCTGTCACAGAAAATAAACATTTAAAACCTTGTTTCAAGGAAAATTGTAGTGTTTCATTGGTGTGTGCATGGTTTTGGATGATTTAAGCTTTTTGGTATTAAGTAATATATTTCTGATTGAAACAACAATAAGTTGAATTCCCTTTATGGAATATTAAGCTGATAGTGAATTGATAAAGAAATGATACATTGTTGTGTTGTTGTAAACATTGTGGTGTATAAAATATACAATCCAGATATATTGGCACCCCTAAAGAAAGTGAGCCAAAACATTAAAATGGCTAATACATATAATAATTCAAATTTTCCTCAAATATTCGGAGAATTTGCTGACTATTATGTTAATAAAAAACATTCCTGCAAAAGTGTTCATCGTCAGAAAAGTTTATTCAGGCAAAAACATGTGTAGCAATATTATTGACACCCTTGAAGAATTCCATAAATAAAACCAAAATCCATCAACATGGGTATAAAATTGCTCTCAACTGAAATTAGAAAATAAAATGCATAGATTGGAGAATGGCTACAAAAAATTGTATTCAGTTAAAAGTACCAGCAAGCACAGTCACGTCCATAAATAAAACATTTTCAAAAGCATGGAACTGTTGAAAATTTGCCAGGAAGGAGACACATCCACATACAGTTGGGCAAAAAAGTATTTAGTCAGCCACCAATTGTGCAAGTTCTCCCACTCAAAAAGATGAGAGAGGCCTGTAATGTTCATCATATGCACACGTCAACTATGAGAGACAAAATTAGAAAAAAAAATCCAGAAAATCATATTGTAAGATTTTTAATTAATTTATTGGTAAATTATGGTGGAAAATAAGTATTTGGTCAATAACAAAAGTTAATCACAATACTTTGTTATATACCATTTGTTGGCAATGAGAGAGGTCAAACATTTTCTGTAAGTCTTCACAAGGTTTTCACACACTGTCGCTGTATCTCACGATACATGGCCCCATTCATTCTTTCCTTTACACGGATCAGTCGTCCTGGTCCCTTTGCAGAAAAACAGCCCCAAAGCATGATGTTTCCACCCCCATGCTTCACAGTAGGTATGGTGTTCTTTGGATGCAACTCAGCATTCCTTCTCCTCCAAACACAACAAGTTGAGTTTTTACCAAAAAGTTCTATTTTGGTTTCATCTGACCATATGACATTCTCCCAATCCTCTTCTGGATCATCAAAATGCACTCTAGCAAACCTAAGATGGGCCTGGACATGTACAGCTCTTTGGTCTTGGCCATAGTGGAGTTTGGAGTGTGACTGTTTGAGGTTGTGGACAGGTGTCTTTTATATTGATAACAAGTTCAAACAGGTGCCATTAATACAGGTAACGAGTGGAGGACATAGGAGCCTCTTAAAGAAGAAGTTACAGGGCTTTGAGAGCCAGACAGCTTGCTTGTTTGTAGGTGACCACATACTTATTTTACCGAGGGATTTACCGATAAATTCATTAAAAATCATACAATGTGATTCTATGGATTTTTTCTTCTCATTTTGTCACTCATAGTTGAAGTTTACTTATGATGAAAATTACAGGCCTCTCTCATCTTTTTAAGTGGGAGAACTTGAACAATTGGTGGCTGACTAAATACTTTTTTGCCCCAGTGTATTGCCCCCACACACAGTGAGGAGCGTGATAAGAGAGGCAAGGCGAGAGATCAGAATATTGGCGGGTAACAGATGTACAGGCAGGGCTCAGGCAGAATAGTCGGGAACGGGCGATCGGTCGAAACACGGGAAAGCAGGACGAGAGTCTGGAGAACGCGAGATGTGGCATGTAAACATGAACCACTGATCTGGCAGGGGAGAAGTGGCAGGGAGTTGTATTTGTATGCTTGGTGATGAGGTGAGTGGGGACAGGTGTGTGAGTGGTGATTGGTGACAGGTGTGTGACTTGATGCGCACTGAAACTCAGGAGCACTCTTGGAGGCGGGGACGTGACAGTACCCCCCCCCCCCCCGACAGACACCCCCAGGCGGTCCACCAGGAGCCCCCGGACGTCGGCCCGGAGCATGGACGGATCCAGGATCTGGCCACGGGAAATCCAGCACCGCTCCTCTGGACCATATTCCTTCCAGTCCACAAGGTACTGGAAACCGCGATCCCGACGCCGAGAGTCCAGGATCCGACGAACGGTAAATGCAGGACCCCCATCGATGATCCGCGGACGGGTGGCCGAGTTGGAGGAGGAAGGAGCAGGCTGTGACGCACGGGCTTGATGCAGGACACGTGGAAGGATGGATGAACCTTGAAAGAGGGGGGCAGCTTGAGACGGACGACAGCGGGGTTGATGATCCTGTCTATGGTGAAGGGGTCGATTAACTTGGGGGATAGCTTACGGGAATCGGTGCCAAAGGGAGGTCTTTTGTAGTTGGGGGAAAACGAGACCGCACAGGAGTAGGAACGAGCGGCACAGCCTTAGATCGCCGTCGTACCTCTCGGGGGTTGGAACCCAGGGCTCGCGTTCCACTGGGTGCACAGGAAGAGGCTCAGGTGGTGTCGGCGATGGAGTTGGAGAGGGGGCCGCGGGAGCGCTCAGCTGCTCCTGAAGGGCTGAGACGCTGACCGTAAGTGCCTGCAGGGAGCACATGATGTTCTGGAGCACCGACTGTTGGCCTAAGACGGCGCCTTGTGAAGAAACCGCCTGACGTACAGCATCCAGGTCCGCAGGATCCATTTGACCAGATCAATTCTGTCAGGGGCACTGGTAGGGATCCAAGCGCGGACTGGGAGCGAGTGGGGAAGGGGCAGGTAGAACGTATGGGGACGGGAGGTGAGGCGTCTAACGTAACATCTGCAAAGGCACAGACGAGCGATAGGCAGAGTAGTCGGGGACTGGCAGATGGTCGGTATACGAGCGGGCAGCAGAGGTACAGTCAGGGAACATGCAGAGTAGTCGGGGACAGGCGAGAGATCAGAATACCGGCGTGTAACAGAAGTACAGGCAGGGCTCAGGCAGAATAGTCGGGAACGGGCGATCGGTCGAAACACGGGAAAGCAGGACGAGAGTCTGGAGAATGCGAGATGTGGCATGTAAACATGAACCACTGATCTGGCAGGGGCGAAGTGGCAGGGAGTTGTATTTTTATGCGTGGTGATGAGGTGAGTGGGGACAGGTGTGTGAGTGGTGATTGGTGACAGGTGTGTGATTTGGTGGGCACTGAAACTCAGGAGCGCAGGCGCCCTCTGCTGCGTGCTCGTGGAGGCAGGGACGTGACACTTCCATGAAGCTGTTTGGATAAGTTCCATGAAAAAAGCCTGTCTTGAGACCAAGACACAAATCCCAACTTGTAAAAAAAGATTTGCTATTGTAGTTGTAATTACTTATAATAACTTTTGTAGTTGTATGAAAATTTGCTAACTTGATATTTGGAATCATGCAACTCATTAATTCCCACTTGCCAATGTGCTCAGAGTTTTGTCACAAACATTTCGCTAGAACTTGGATAAAAGGATTTTTGTTTGTAAAACCTGTCTGCGGTAGTACGTTTCACAGTTGTTATAAGCGGAGATACCCATGAAGACTTTGATTGGCAGGCCATGGCTTTTTCTGTTTTACATTTTGGATGGGTCTTCAAACAAGACAGTGACCCAAAGCCCACCTCAAAATCGACAAAGAAATGGTTGCAGCAACACAAATGCAGTTTCCAGACTTGAACCAAAATGAAAATCTGTGGCCTCAATTGAAGTAGGCAGTTCACAAGAGAAAATTTAAGAATCAAGCATGAGACTTACCCATTTGTTTAAGCCCAAAATATCACTCATTGCATGTGTGATTCTTTTTATATATTAAATTTAGCTATAATGACTGATGCCAATCTGGAGTTTACTCTATATACTATAGTATCTGTCAAAAGTTTGGACACACTTACTAGTTCAAGGGCATTTCTTTATTGCTACTATTTTCCAAATTGTAGAATAAAAATGAAGACATCAAATCTATGAAATAAATCATAGAATTATGCAATAACAAAGAAAGGGTTAAAAAAATATAATTAAATGTTTATCTTAGATTGTGCAAAGTAGCCACCCTTTGCCTTAACGACAGTTTTGCACACTCTTGACATTCTCTTAACCAGCTTCATGAGGTAGTTACCTGCAGTGCATTTCAAATAACAAATGTGTCACTCCAAAATGTGGCTACTTTGAAGTATCTACAAAATAAAATGTATTTTTACTCATTATTCTATGTGTTGTTCTAGAGTTGTGATGTTTTCACTATTCTAGAATGTGGAAAATAGTAAAAATAAAGAAATATTATTGAATGAGACGCTGTTTCCAACTCAGACAAGCAGGTGGTGTGGTTCCAATTGTGGAGTGTGTAGGGAAAGGCAAAACATTGTCAGGAGAAACAGGCAAAGGACATTAAGAGGAATTAATAGGTCAGGCAGAAGTGAATTTTTTTTTTGCAGAAGTTGTAAATCCAAAAACAACAGGCAGGTATGTTCAAAACATGGGCCTAGAGCACAAGTACAGGCAAGCAAAAGTACAATACTTGAACACATGTGATGGAGTATTGTCCTGCATGAAGACCATGGCCTTCTTGAATGCTGATGACTTAGTCCAGTACCACAGTTTGTAGAAGGTATCTTCCAGAAACTGGAAGCAGGTTTGGGAGTTGAGTTTCAGTCGATCTTCAACCCGAAGAGTCCAACTCCCTCATCCATGATGATAGCATCCCATACTAGTACCCCTCCACCACCTGGTTGGCACCTGACTGAAGTGGCGCCGTGTGTACATTAGTGATCCAGCCACTGGTCAATTCATCTGGTCTATAAAGAGTCACTCTCATTTCATCTGTCCATAAAACTTTTGAAAAATCTGTCTTCAGGTATTTCTTTGCCCAATCTAAACAGAACTGCAACCTACCTGGAGTGTTTCAGCCTTCTTGATCTTGGCCATGTTTTAGAGCACTTGAAACCTTGTAATTATTTACACTCCAGGTAGGTTGCAGTTCTGAAATATGATGGCACTGGAGAAAAATGGGTTCCTGGGTCACGTTTAATTCTTTTCAAGTCATAATTAGCTGTTTATTTTGCGTGTTTTCTTCTCCATGGATTTTTTTTCCACCCCCGTTTACTATTCGCAACAAAATCTTTGATTGTCCGGTGGTCACACGTCAATAGTTACCTTCATAGCTATTTCAAAGGTGTTGCATCCGCCTGAAAATAATTTTACAATATTTTACTTTTCAATGTCAATTAAATAATTTTTTTCAAAATAATGATACGATCACAATACTCATTTGCCTAATAAAAACAGAAGGGTGTTTGGTCTATGGCTACTGGAGTCCAGGGAAGGGGAAATTTGTCTGTGGCACCTAAAAGACCAGAAAAACCGAGTGCCGGAGGACGAGTGCCAGAGGAGGATCAGACGCAACACATTCCATTTGTGACCATGAAATTCGGTTTGATTTAGCTAATATTGCCCAAGACAAATTTCATAAAATGTGGGCATCCATTTTACAAGCTCTAAAAATTTACCACACCAGTTGAAGTCACTGCCTTCGGCTTCTTTGCTTCTCAGTGTGCAATATTTCCCAGGCAATACACCGTCTTTCCAATGTGAATACTTCTTGAACTGAAAACTTTCTGCTAGTGTGGCTGTATCTTGACCCAAATGTTAGGAAATGTGTCCCATTTAACATGGTTTCTCAAGCCAGGTGGCTATTTCTGCAATCTTTGAACAGCTATGCTATATGTGTTGTTACCCAAGTTCTAGCAGCGAGAGATTAAAATTCATCCTCTTTGAATGCCCGACAGGAGAGCTAAGGCCGCCACCATCTTATCAGTGTACTCAGAGTTGGACACGATACCTTCATTTGAAAGTGATCTACAGTATGGGAAATCTAGAGGTACACATCTTTAAAAAAAAAAACAGAAATTGATATTAATATAAAATTAATTTCTTAATAACCTTATAATTGCACTGGACTGTCACCGTACGCTGAGGATCAGCGCCGCCGTGCGGGGTCCTGATTACATGAACACATCCCGGACTTGTTTTCTGTCATGTCTCCCATTATCATGCACACCAGGTCCCAATCTTCCCATCCCTGTGTTTAAATGTTTCTCTTCCGCTCCCCTCGCCAGTTATTGTTGCGTGTCATGTTACATGTAGGTAAGTGTTGTGCTTTTGTTAGTTTACCCCTGCGTTTTCTGCCATTGATTGGCGTTGTTTCAGTGTTTTCATATATACGTTCGTTTGTTTTATGATTTGATAAATACGTGTTCAACGTCCTCTGCCTGAGCCTGGTTCCCTTCACTCAACCACCGTTACGTGACAAAGACTAATATATTACTTTTCAAGAAACCAAATTTAAATTATGTTATGTGGTAATTTGTCTTTAAATTGATATAGCAAGGGCTGACAGTGAGTACTAATGAAAAAAGAGAATATTTAATAATAATGTATGCATAATCAAAATGAGTGCTGGCCCACATAGATGGAAATAGAAAAGTCAAAGCCATTTGCTAAAAACAGCAGATAAATCATGTATGGAAACTTGCCATTACAACACTCTGTCTTTACAACAGTTAAATAATGACACGGTATAATGTCAAAGGAGGATCAAGAAAGAAATATGGGTGCTCAATTAAAGTGTCACAGTCAAGCTGTTTGTATGTCAAAATATTGTTTATCACTAGTTTTGCTAACTCATCAGGTTCCTCATTACGGACAATGTTCCTAAAATATTACTAGATGAATTAAAAAGTATGGCTTTCGTTGATATGAAGAGCAATTGATTTTATTAAAACTTGCTATGTACACTATGTCTGAATATTTATTACTACCATAATTTAACCATAATTTTCACTCAGGATAAGAGTATCTGCTAGATAACTGAAATGAAACATGGACTTTTTTTATGTTCTTTGGTTTTTACCTGTTCATGAAGTTATTTGTTTTTCCATATGGTTGAGTAGCAAAAATAACATGAATTTAACATTTAAAATATATATTTAACATAGTTTTTCTGTGTTACTGTCGCTGAAACTATGCGGTTGACTTTAACTTCTATTTATGTTTGAATTGACTGCCCCCTGCTGGGTAGTGTATGAAATGAGTCCTTAAAAGGCAATTTAACCATATTTTCCCAAATTGTGATAACAAATTGTGAAGATTTTAATAATCTATGTAAGTATAGACCTCATGTGTTAGAATTTGTGTGTAGGTGAGTTAGAGATGAGGGAAATTCCTTTTCATTTCAATGCTTCTCTGTGGCAAAACATTTCAAATCAAATAGTAATACCAGATAACTTTCTCAATAGAATCAAAAGGGAATTGACTCCAGCCCTGATGTGTATGTGAGTGAATATTAGTGATTGTGCTACCTTTCCTTTAAACCATTTCAGCTTGTTCCCACTTCTGCAAGGTAGCATATCTGGCGTATTGATTGTCCGCATTCTCTGTTGCTGCTACTTCAGACCTTAGGCCTTTCAGACTGTCTCAGATCCCGATCAAGGCCATCCATCACTGGCTTCCAGAAAATGTACTGGGACATCTGAATAACACTGCTACATGCCTCCACATACTTCACTGCCCTCTTTGACAAATCTGGATGCTGCAGGGCCTGCAGGATCTACTGAAGACCTTACATGACCTTCTGAGTGTTGCCCAAGCTAACCAGCCTTACTGAGGATCAATATGATTGTTGAAGGGTGTCTGGATTTGACACAAGGGATAATCTCTCTGAGGACATTGACTTTGTGCTGGTCGAGACTGCCAAGAGATGGAGCTCGGGTCAGGTTTTTCTTACCAACTGAGGCTAGAGACAACAGGTAGACCTTCATGACTATGAAGTTGGATTTTTTCAGTGGAGCCCAGAACAAAGTAAATGTGTTCTCTCTCTGGAGCAAAAATGACAAATGTGCCCTAAAATATGCCTTGGAGGTATTGTGTCTCTGAGCATAGCATTTACTTAAAATATGTAAGTCAAAATGGATGACAGTCTTCTGAATGTCTAAAACAAACGTCTCATCCATATCCTAATCCGATTATAATCTTTCCTGGTAACGTAATGGTTTACTGTTAGTTTTTATAATCTATTGCATCTAACCCTGGATACCAGCTATGTAAAATTATTAATGAACTAGGGGCCCATTAAGTGGTTTTTGCCCCTTCTGTGTTGTGGCACTAGGTCCATGCCTAGGTCAATGTTTGGCATGTCAGAAACTCAGAAGATTCCTTTGTGTTTATAGTTGTTTATTTACAGCTCAAATAAATGTAGAGAAGACTTGAAGCTCACATTATTCCACAAATGTTGCTAGGCTTGGACACAGTTAAACATATATATCCTGCAAGATCTAGACAATTTGTTTACTGTAATGTCCCCACAAATATCCCAGATCCTCCGGTGGCATTGATATGGACTAGAGTGGCATCAGATGGAGTTGTTGCAAAAGCCATTCCTTACTGTTGGCTGTGCAAAACATATGTAAGGATTGTCCAAATGAAAATTTGTAACTTTCAAGCTGAGTTGACATTATCTCATCTGCTTCCCTCTTTTGTGCAGTACAATCTTTCACCAATTGTGTCCAAGATTGAAAAATGCCTCTCCTCAACTTTGAAATCTAAAAACTCAACCGTTTTTTCAATACGTTTGCTTATTTGTACTGCGGATTATTTTATTTCACACATGTTGAGATTATTACTGATAAACATTTTGGAAGGGACTGGTTATGGGGTTTCCAAATACTTATTGAATTGCCATTACTGATATTAGCGATCGATTAAAACCAAATTATTGCTCTCACAGTATTTCTACGCAATGTCCATTAGATTCAATATTGCTGAGCAACCACAAACAATCCATATCATGTGCTCCTACCGTATATATGGTTACACTATATACACACGTTTCAAGTGCATGTGGTATAGCTTTTTCATTTCATGTTTTTCACACTGTCCTTGTTCACCATGTCTTGGAGACAGAGAAAAATTGCAGGGGTGTGTGTGTGTGTGTCTTTGTCTACCTGCGTGTAGGTTCACATTTGTGTGTAAGTTTCCCTGTGTGCACCTAGAACCACAAATAAATAACACATCTTAGCACCTGCACTTTGCATAACACCTCGATAAAGGACAGAGATCGTCTACAAAAACGACCAACAAGATTCCCACATCTTACTGAAACGCTACATTTTCACTGTTCCTAGAAAAAAAAACGTCTTTTTTATTGGTCTTCGAACACCAATGAGGTGTCAGGGTCAAAATTCAACTTTCGAAGCTTTGGGAGGGGAGACTGGGGTTGGGGCTCAATCTTCTCATGCAGTGCACTCCTCTCATACAGAGGACTCCCGGGCAGTTTTGGAGCGCAGGGCCTTGGTTCGGCTGACCAAGGGGTAAGTGGTGCAGAGGCAACCAGATGCTACGGTCAATCCCAGACTGACCCAGGCACAGAAGATGGACCAGCCGTAGCCATGGTCGACGTCACTGGGCAGCCCATAGATGAAGGGTGGATTTCGAGAGAGGTCATAGGTGACGCTGGCGGCGTAGGTGCAGAGGGAAATGGTGCAGAAGATACCTGGAGGGGACAAATGACAATTTTCATAAAATAGGCAATAAAGGAGTTCAATCACAGCAAAAAACTGATCTAGCAGTTAAACTAAGGTCTGTATACAAGACAGCACACCCTAATGAAAAAGAATATGATTTAATAAAAAAAACATTTAGTTGAAAAACAAACAATGCTTGGTGCCATCCTGTAAGTGTGCATACCATATATCATTGGGGATGTAACAGTGCTCAGAATTAACCCATCACATTCAAATGTACATGTACAAAAGACAAATTGCCATCACCTGATATTAATTGAATATATTCTGATTAGACCTAAATACAATGATGTGTTCCTGTAGGATATAATCAGCCCCAAGGTCTTACGCTGCTATATTATTGTGCTGAGGGAGCAGGGTCTGTTTTCCTTCTCCACTATAAATCCCTGTAGAACTAAAGATTGCATTTTAAAAATGTTCACTGTCTCCTGCCGTTTTAAACTTAGGAGGACATGATGTCTTGGCCCACACCTGCGGAGTAACAGGCTTGACTTGTTTCTGTCCCTGTCCAAAGTCCTCCTGGTTGTGTTACAGATCAAGACGATACCTGACGATTTCAGCGTCATGGTTGTCCCTGTCCCCCCCCCGGTTGTACCTGTCCTTGTCCCCCTGTCATGCTTCTGACCTGGACTGGGTTTAAATACTCTGGACTCAGCCCACATGCATTTAATAATTATTAGAATATGGACTCTTAATATGTTCACCCGGCACATCGAGGACAGGACTGGTCACCCCTCTGAGCCTGGTTCCTCTCTAAATTTCAGCTTTCTTGTGGAGTTTTTCCTAGCCAGTGAAATTCAACACTGCTGTTGTTTGCTCCTTGGGGTTTTAGGCTGGGTGTTTTGTAAGAGCACTTTGTGACAACTGCTGATGTAAAAAGGGCTTTATAATATACATTTGATTGATTTGATCCTTTAAGGTTTTTTGGATACATACTGCCACAATATCTGTGGTTCACAAATCACAAGTTCAGGAATTTCTGTCAGGAACTGGGCGCACCCTGCATTACACAACCATTGTGCATATTCTCGCCAAGTCAGCTCTGTGGTATGGTGGCAAAACATTAAGGATTTCTCACAAAGAAAGGGAATATAAAACATTCATCTGAAACCATGTCGGAAAATATGTTATCTGCTGATGAGACCAATGTAGCACTACATATATGGCATTAATTCCAATGTTTGGAACAAAGCCAACACTGCTCCTCAAAACGAAGAACACAGTACCTACTATCAAGGATTGTGGTGGCAACATCAAGCTATGGGGCCTTTTCCCCTCAGTGGGGACAGGGGCTCTGGTCATGATAGCGAGCACAATGAATAGCTCAAAATATCAAACATTCATGGCTCCCCGCTTGACATTTCACTGTCAGATTCTTACTATCAATAAAAGACCTATAGTAAGTATAGGTTCCAACATGATTTGTCTTTATTTCAGTCATTCTTTCAGTAGCATTTTCAATAAGGATGTGTAGACTTCTTATATCCACAATAAGACATTTGTACATTAATGTAAATCTATATATTTTTACTGTCCTATCAGCAGAAATGCATGCATAAAAGAACAAAAGACATCTGCACTTAATGTTTTAAATATTTCGTTCTGAATGCCCAGGATTTTATGCCCTCACATTTTGTTGCCGCTCTATCTTTCAGTTTGCATTTCCTATTAGTCTCATACACGCTTTAGACACTAGTACTATCCTCCCACCCTAAACAACCCTGGAATAGCTAATACTATTCAGGTCTTGTTCTGTGATAGAAGAGAAGGAGACAAGTTGTGTTATTGTTTATATTTTTGTAATACTTGGAAACTTGGCTTCTACATAGTGCCCCATAAAAGTCCAAAAACAGAAGTAACAATCCCAGGTTTACCCATACAATCTGATATCCACAAAAGGTAGATGTGTGACACTTGGTCAAGCAGGTCATCTGTTAGGAAGAGCATTACAGCAACGTCATGAAAAACAACGCAGCAGTTAACAAGTAGTCATGCAGCTTGGGCCAATTTGTGACCGCAATGAATTAAGGAAATGTTATAAGGAAATTAATAAAAATAAGTTTCTATAAATGTAATAATGCTTTAAAATGTCAGCATGTGCTGTGTCATTGTGTCATGTGTACTGTGTACAGGCCATCGATTGAATGTATTTTTCTTAATTCTACTTTTAGATTTTAGTCATGTAGCGGACGTTGTTATACAGAGCAACACTCGGGCTTACCATTCCTTCACATTTCATCAAAGCAGCGGTGCCTCAGATATTGTGTGTGATGAACATAGAGGACAGATGGAGACTGATGCATAGTCTTGTCCCAGATATCAGTGTGGCGTACATATTCTTCTATAGCACGTGTCAAGATGTGCAATGATGCCCTGGAGAATACAACAGTGATCGCCGTTTTGAGGCAAAGTAGCGTGGAAGTGTCAGCACAACATATTGCAACTTTGATAATCACCCACATGAAAAATAAATTCATGGGTACAACATTTATGAATAAATAACAAAAGTTGAAAGGAAAACTAAAGCAAAATTACTAGTATGGAATAAGAGGTGGGTAAGTTTTGCTTTTTATGGACGAGTGTAGGTCAGATGGTAGAACATTGCGCATACAATGCAGGGTTGTGAGTTTCATTCCAACAGGGGGATAGTATGAGAAAATGCATTCACTTGCTCTGGATAAGAACATTGGTTAATTTACTTCAACATCAGTGTATATCAGCCAATGCATTGTGTAATAATATGTGTTACGGGAATATACAGTACTACTGTATAAAATTAAGACACCACTGCAAAATTATCAGTTTCTCTGTTTCAACTATTTATAGTTATGTGTTTGAGTAAAATGAACATTTTAGTTTAATTCTATATACCACTGACAACATTACTCCCAAATTCCAAATAAAAATATTTTCATTTAGAGTATTAATTTGTAGAAAATAACAACTGGTCAAAATAACAAAAAAATATGCATTGTTTTCAGACCTCAAATAATGGAAAAAAAACAAATTCATATTCATTTTTCAAAAACAAAATACAAATAATTCAACTTAGCAAGAGTTCAGGTAATCTTTTTGGTGGAATAACACATATGTTTTATCACAGCTTGGCATGCTCTCCACCAGTTTCACATTGCTGTTGGGTGACTTTACGCCACTCCGGGCACAAAATTTGAAGTAGCTCGGCTTCGTTCCCCTTGATCAAATTCCAGAGGTTTTCAACGGGGTTCAGGTCTGGAGATTGGGTTGGCCATGACAGGGTCTTGATCTGGTGGTCCTCCATCCACAGCTTGATTGACCTGGCTGTGTGGCATGGAGCATTGTCCTATTGGAAAAAACAATTCTCAGAGTAGGGGTACATTGTCAGAGCAGAAGGAAGCAGGTGATCTTCCAGGATAACCTTGTACTTGGCTTCCCCAGATCATCAGCGATCCTCCACCAAATTTCAAAGTGGGTGGAAGACACTCTGGCTTGTAGGCCTTTCCAGGTCTCTGTCTAACCATTAGATGACCAGGTGTTGGGCAAAGTTGAAAATGTTATTAGTCAGAGAGGATGACCTTACTCCATTCCTCTACGGTCCAATCCTTGTGGTGTTTTGTCAACTTTAGCTTGGCTCTTCCTTGCTTCTCATTGATGAAGGGGTATTTCTAGATATGCACGACTTCAGCCCTGCACCTAGGAGGCTGTTTCACATCGTCCTTGCCGTGGACATTACCCCAGCTGCTGTTTGCCATTCTTTTTGTAGGTCACTTGATGTCATCCTATGGTTGTTGTGTAACATTTGAATAAGTTGACAGTCATCTCGGTCAGTGGACGGTCATTTTCAACCTCTACCGGTCTGTAGCTTTGTTGTCCCCGATGTCTGTTGCTTGACCATGTTCTTATGAACCTGTCTTTAAAATTGTCAGGATGGATGCAACCTGATGCTCACTGTATCCCTATTCCAGTTTAGCCAGAATTGAACTTTTTTGTCATGATGAATAGTTATTTTTTTATTCAAACTACTTTTGAGGTACTACTGTACTGTTTTTGCCATCCAGCTGGTGCTGTTGCAACAGGATAGTGATGACCACTGCAGTGTTTTATATATTTTTCCTTATTAAATTTGGTTCAGGAATCAGTACCTCATTATGTAAAATAAGGTGTGCCTGTGTTGGAATTTAACAGACACTGGAATGGAATGGCTGCCATACATGTGGAGATGCTGATTTAAGAACATTTAGGAGTGATCTCTTACTTTATTCCAGAGCTGTATTACAGCCATTTAAGTAGGCATGATTTGTCAATAAAGCCCTCGGGTATGTTTTATGCAATTGTCTTGACAGTTTGTGTGTGTGATGCAGAATTAATGCATTTTGTGAACTAATGTATACACTTCTTTACCCTTTTAGTGTTTGGCTTATCGCTAATTAATTGAGTAAAATGTATTCACTATAACTGGGTTCAGAATGGTGTGGTTGTCCCATCTATCTAAAGATAAATAACTAAAAGATGTTAGGGCACCTGCTAAGATGTAAAACAAATGTACATGTGAATGCATCTCTAGCCATAAGGCATTTGAAAATGCTGCTAAAAAGAGCCTTCAGCCTGTGTTTGAGGAACCCTTGGAACGAAGATTTGGATGAGAGCGAAAAGGAGAAAAGCCAAGAGAGATAGAAGGCATAAGGATCTCATAGATACAAAAGTACAAGTTAGCACCAGATATACACACACACACACACACACACACACACACACACACACACACAAACACAAACACACTGGTTACCCCACCCACTCACCCACACATACACATTTCCACAGGAGAGGTGGGTTGGGAGCGCGAGGGTGTTGGTAGTTGGCAGGCTTCTTACCTGCCATCAGGAAGAGCAGGCCGGAGACATGCTGGGTGAGGCTCTCCTCCCAGAAGAAGCCCACTGTGGCCACGATGCTGCCGCACAGCAACACAGCAGCCGCCATGCCCAGGAACCCTGCCGTGATCCGCCGCAGATCTGGGACACACACACACAGCAATTTTTGCAGACACACATACAAAATCAAGCACACAAAGACAGACGGACTGACCTAATCGTTAGCACACCATTTCCATGACAACCACCGCCTGATAATAACGAACCGCAGGAAGTATTTTTGTTTCCACTTAGCAAATTCTGGAGGCCCATTTTGTGAGTATGGCTGTGCTTCATCTCAGCAACTCCCAGAGGGCTCAGGACAGTTAATCAGGACGTGTCCTCTTAATCACACTATGCCAAACCTGTCTGCTAGCCACACCACTCGCTCAACTAGGACGTTTCTGCCCAAGACTACAAGCATAGTGGAGAGCATATTTCCTGGCCAATGACCACAGTGAAGCTTTCAGGCGTTCGAACTGCCGTAAGGAGACACCAGAGCATGACTAGGCATGGCAACCTTGTCCAAAATCCCTCCCACACACACCAGACATGGAAGTGTTTAGTCCTTTACACTATTAAAACAAAGTTCCTTGAAACCCCCAAATTAGTATCAACTGATCTGCCACCAACATAAAGACGTAATTATGTTTTGAAACCTTATATACTTAGTTGGAAATATTGTGAAACCTTTGGGGAAAGATTTAACAACATTTTACATTTCATTTCTGTTTTAGTCATTCAACAGTCGCTCTTATTCAGAGCAACTCATTTGTGTGAAACAACCACATAACTCAGTAGTAATGAGTACATCCTACTCAATGAAATAGCAATCAGAAAAGGCTGTGCTAGAATGATGAATATATAAATAAAAATATTACCAGCATCGAGCAAAGTCAGGACGGCTGTGGCAAAGGCTGTAGACATATTTTAGATTATCTTTGAAAAGGTAGGGTTTCAGATGTCTCATGACAATGGGCATGGACTATATTTTCCTAGCCTCAACAGAAAGTTGGTGCCATTGGGGCGCAAGGACAGAGATAAATTTGGATTAGGCAGAACATAGGGTGATATAAGCTCAGAAGTGGTTTTGAGTATTGCCTGGAGGTAGTGCGGGGCTGTTTCCCTTACTTCTCCAAAGGCAAGTACCATGGTCTTGTAGTCAATGTATGCTTCTGCTGGAAGCCAGTGGAATGTGTGGAGGAGCAGGGAGTAATGGAAGAATATGGAAAGGTTGAAAAGGGGTGCACACTCCTGGATGAGTTGCAGGGGTTGGGTGGCACACTGGCAGCCCTCCCAACCAATGCAGTAGTCCAGGCATGAGATGACAAGTGCCTGGATTAGTACCTGTGCTGTTTCCTATGTAAGGTAAGGTCATACATTTTGAATGTTGTACAGCATGATCCTGGAGGGCCAAGACACTGCCTTGATGTTTGTAGAGAACAGAAATGTATTGTCTAGGATCTCATCAAGGTTCTTTGCACTCTGGGCAATGTAGAGTTGTTGATCATGATAGACAACAGTTGAGCTTCAGGTGGTGTGCAAACATACAAGCAGAAATGTCAGCCAGGCATGGGGAGATGCGTGTTGTCACCTACATGTCAGAATGGGGGAATGAGATTTTTTTTTGAGTGTCACCACATAAAATTATAGGAGAGACCATGTGAAGATATGACAGAAGGGCCCTGAAACAGATCCTAGGGAACACCAATATTGAAGGATCATGAGACAGACACCAATCCTGTCCACATACGTAGGGGCAGCCTGGTAGTGGTGGCCTGCATTTCAAGAGCACAGAGAGCCTGAGACATCCATCTTAGACAGGACAAAGAGAAGGACCTTGTGTCTCACAGTGTGAAATGCAGTGGATAGATCTAGACCAATTAGAATTGAAGAGTCACCTAGGGCAGTACAAATAGAATCAGTGACACAGAAGAGAGCGGTCCCTGTTGAGTCACCTGTTTTGAAGCCTCACTGGTTATGAGAGTTAACCTGAGTTGTTTGGACGTGGCACACTCAAGTGTTTTGGAAAGAAAAGACAAAAGGGATACTGGTATTTTTTCATGTCAGTGGGGTTATATGTTTGTTCCTTTAGGAGAGAGACAGCTCTGGCCATCTTGAAGTCATGGGGGGGTTGCAATCCAGTGTCAGGGATGAGTTGATGAGGGAGTTAAGAAATGGGAGAAGGTCTGGAGAAGGGAGGGGAGGGGGTCAAGTAGGCAGATAAGACGTTTCTGTATACTTCAGGATTCATTCTGCAGTTGCTGTCACCAGTTACATCATCAGTAAAGACAAGCGAGCCAATGTCAGTCATACATGGCTGAAATATAACACCCTCCTAGATATTTCACAGATGACGTGATATGTTAAAGGAACCATATTTACTCCCCTTGCCATCACTGCATGAAAATGTTTTCATTTATAAACGGTGAAACCAACCATTGTAATGGTTTGATTTCAAATCCATTTGGAGTATACAGCTCTGAAAAATATTAAGAGTTGAAAAGGAACATTCTGAGTGAGGAACAGAAGCGTTCAATTTGCAGTAGTCTCTTAATTGTTTGCAGAGCTGCAGAACCAAAATACGAAAACCTTCTTCACTGTTCCAACATTTACAGAGGGCACTGTTTAAGCAAAAGTCTGTGAAAGTCTTAGGTGTAAATCTTTTCAGGTAAACTGCTTTGCTGAGAAGAAATGCTTTCCCATTTTGCTTCTGTGATCATTGTATTGATGTTTCCCTCTCCATTATTATCACTGACATCAAAATATTAGAGATATCTTGATCCAAATCTATCCTAACCCATTTGCACATTTTAAAATATGCAAAGAAGGCAGAGAACCAAGTTTTAGTATTGCATAACCACAACTAATATGAATATTGTACACAGTGAGCCTTCATACTCTAATATGTTATTTCCATCCTTATATAAATCAAAATAAATCATTAAAAACAAATGTATTACTTTTAACGAAGCAAAATGTATTTAACAGTCGATTAAGTAAGTACATTTTGAGGGAGTTCATGGAGGGCTTTGGGTTTTGGTGGGCTATATGAGTGGTGACTGCTCCCACTCACGGACACCTGTTTGTATTTATTGCCCCCACCTGTGTTCCATTGCAGTGTCCCTATTGAAGTTTCTGCCTCCCTGTTGTATTTTGCCTGGCAGAAATTGTTACATTTTGGCACTGATTTTGAAAAGATGACTGATTATGCAAAACATATATTTTATTTAATGATAGTGATCATATGAAGCCATTTATTATCACACAGTTATTTGGCCCCTTATTAAATCATAATGAAAACATAATTCACCTAAATTGCCCTGATCAAAAGTTGACATACCCTTGAATGTTTGACCCTTGTTACAGACATACAAGGTGACACACACAGGTGAAAATGGCAATTAATGGTGAATTTCCCACACCTGTGGCTTCATAAATTGCAATTTGTGTCTGTGAATAAACAGTCAATGAGTTTGTTACCTCTCACATGGATGCATAACATGGTAATGGAACTAACCTTGATGGGAAAGGATCTAAAAACACATCCAAAGCTTTGAAAATGCCATTCAGTACTGTTCAATCTCTTTTTAAGAAGTGGAACATTTCAGGGATCTCTTGATACTAAGCCAAGGCCAGGTAGACCAAGAAAGATTTCAGCCAAAAGGAATTGTTTGGGATACATATAAAATAAATATAAACCCACAGGTAACCTCAGGAGAAATACAGGCTGCTCTGGAAAAAGATGGTGTACAATACGTTGACACTTGAACAAATAGCTGTAGGGTGGAGTTGCCAGATAGAAGCCTTTATTGAGCCAATACCACAAAAAAGCCTGGTTACAATATGCCTGACAACATCTTGACACGCTGCACAGCTTCTGGCACACTGTAATTTGGAGTGACAAGACCATAATAGAGCTTTATGGTCACAATCATAAGCGCTATGGTTGGAGAGGGGTCAACAAGGCCTACAGTGAACAGAATACCATCCCCACTGTGAAGCATGGTGGTGGCTCACTGATGATTTGGGTGTGTGTAGGCTCTAAAAGTCAGGGTGAATCTTTTGAGAATTGATGGCAAGATGAATGCAGCATGATATCAGAAAATACTGGCAGACTACTTGTATTCTTCTGCAGGAAAGCTGCACATGGGACGCTCTAGGACTTTCCAGCACAACAATGACCCTAAGCACAAGGCCAAGTTAACCCTCCAATGGTTACAGCAGAAAAAGGTAAAGGTTCTTGAGTGGTCATCACAGTCTCCTAATCTTAGTATCATCGAGCCACTCTGGGGAGATCTCAAACATGTGGTTCATGCAAAACGACCAAAGACTTTGCATGACCTGGAACCATTTTGCAAAGATGAATGAGCAGCTAAACCACCTGCAACAATTCAGGGCCTCATAGACAACCGTTACAAAAGACCGCACGCTGTCATTGATGCTAAAGGGGGCAATACGCAGTATTAAGAACTGAGGGTATGCAGGGTATTCATTTTTTCCTCTTTTGACACATTTTGTTTTATAATTGTGCCTTTCTATTATGACCTACAGTTGAATGTGAATCCTATAAGAAATAGAAGATGTGTTTTGCTTGCTAACTCATGTTTTCTTTACAAATGGAACATATATTACCAATTCTCCAAGGGTATGCAAACTTTTGAGCACAACTGCATATCCTCAGAAACAATAAATAGTGGGGATAGTTCATCATTTTGGTTCAAACACATTTTTAATGCTACAATACTTGAAGTGAATAAAACAGGAGATCTACTAGACATAATGTAAGCTAGTAAAATGTCTATTTTGTATGGATTTGTTTGTGATATATGTGTAGTATATTAGTTATTTCATAGCAAATGATCATTTTTGAGGTATTTTGAATGAAGAATCCTTTCAGAGCAATATGAGATGACTCTTTTAGGTGAATGGAGCTGAAGGAATCTGCACAAAAGTTTGGAAAGCACCTGACTATTGACATTAGTGATCTTGACTCTCTTTGAGGAGAATCAGGATTCAATACTCAAACCCTCGGGTTTATTATACACAGCAGTAGTATTACACTCTACAGTATAGGTACAAACATAAGTTTGTTACTTGTACAGATGTCAACTAAAACTGCCCATTTTTTACGCCAGCTATTTTACCAGCTGATTCAAGTTGGGTGTAACCTTCAGCAATCATTTCCTCAATCTGAAAAGGAAAATGTTTAAATGCTCAGCAGCTACACCTGTAGCAAAAGTAACAAAATATATTAATATCAGATTAATGTAATTCTATTAAAGGCCTGTTTGAATGAAGAAATCATTAAGGGTTTGACAAGTAAACATTTTGTTGGATCAGAGTTTTTGACTGGGTGTCAGTGGCAGCATCCTTCAACATTCTAATGCGTTCCAATGACCTCTTCACCACATCTATACTCCAGGATTATATGTTCTATTATAAATACAATAATATTCTTTAGTACTTGTTTTACCATGGGAACAGCATATTTTCAGAACTAAAATGTAGGTAATGCAGAAAAATGCCTCAGAGCCATTTTTTAAATCCATAAGTTTTTAGAGGAAAATCTAAATAGTTTGATAGCATTGTTCCTTACTTTTGAGTAAAAGTTTAGTACATTCACTCAACACTCAAGAGCTTTATGGTGGGTTATGTTGATTGCAAAAACTATGATAACAACCTAACACTCTGCTGTGCTTGTCATAAAGAGTTCTGGAAGAAATTAAGAGACCACTGCACCTTTTTCTTTCCTTTCAAAGAATACAAGTTTTGTGTCAGGAACAGAAGCGTTCAATTTGCAGTGGTCTCAAAATGTTAACCCTTCTGTTCTTCACTCAAAACCTTCCTTTCAAACTTTTTTGTGGTCAGTACAGTGGTCTCTAATTCCAGAGCTGAATGTGTCACATGGGGATGAAGTGGGACATAAAAAGAAAGTTGCACTCTGTAAAACACCAGGGTTTTGGAATCAGCATGCCTTCTTTCCCAAATAATAATGTCAGTCTCTTTCTCAAATAATAGCCTATTCCACACATTGTGCAGTCCACACTCATTAGTAGGATTAGTAAAAGTGCTTGAAATATGTTCATTGAATAGACATAAATAAGAACAGGCATGGAATTATGTGAAAATACCAACCAAAAATTAAAAGGGAACCGGCATTCATGACGACTCCATCCCTACCCCTCTAAGGTTTGTTGCAGGCTATCTTTTAATATTATGTATCTTATAATATATATTAAATATTGAAAGATAGGTACATTCTTAGGGGGAAATCTTAACAAGGAAATATTTTAACCAATAACGATCACAAATGTAGTTAAATCAAAAGTTGCATTTTAAGTGCGTTTAAGAGTTGATAGGTTTTCATCTGGAATGGAGGCAATATATAAAGGCAGCTAGCAAACAGGGCAAATCAGCAAATCAATCCAATTCCGATTTTGATTAATGTTCTTCCCTGGACTGGCTGTGCAATAATAGACTCTGTAGTGTTAATACATCCTTTCTACAAGCTGACATTCACATCCTCTGCATGAACAATATGCTCATGTAATAATTCTAAGGGTTGGGACACTGAATGAACAATGTTACTGTAGCTCTTCAAAATTAGGAAAACATATTCAGGTTGTGGAAAATTATTATTATTATTCAAGGCTGACTTAAGATTCAGATCCAATTAAATATAATTATTCTCCTGTAATTTTATTCACCTAGACTTGTTCAGAACCATGTTTAGACCATTGCTCTTTCAGCAAATATGATCCTCTATCTTCATCATAAAAGTATAACAATGCATAAAGTAGAACCAAAAAATACACGTAATGTAACAGAAAACAGTCCCTAATAGGATAGGCAGTGAAGGTAGAAGGTAGAGAAACACTGTAATTATATTGTTTGTGTTAGAAAAAGTCATTGAAATGTGGGCCACATGTCACTCAGGTGGCAAAGTGATCTTGTGCCAAATTGTCTACCCCAGAATAGGTTTGCTGGGTGGTTGGAAGCTCCGTTAGGCAACCCATATTGGCAAGCGTCACCCAGGGTGAAGAGAAAAGAAATTGGGGGTGGACAACATAAATATAATTTGAAATTAATAAATGTGCAATGCCTCTGGTGTACATGTAACAGCTCAGCATTGGTTGAAAATATATATATATATTACATAAATATGTTTTTGAAATGTGCCCTAAATCAGTGGCACTGTCATTTGGGTAGATACTGTATATTATTCCACAAATCAGTTCATGGAAAACCTCATCACAATGGACCCCAACACAACCAATATGAAAGATATTTGGCCATGTGATCGGGAGCCTATGAACATGAATCATACTGAAACCAACCAACATCAACATGAATCAGTCAAAGAGTACCTGAAATCGAGTACCTGGAATTAACAAAACAAGACCAGCTTACCATAGTTCAACAGCTTCAACCAAGGCCAATAAATTACAGATATGCATACAAGCGGTTTTATTGCAGTTGTTTAAGGAAAATCATGTCTGTGATACTTACGTAAGAGATGCCATTCATCTTGCTGAATGGTCCTCGTCAGGTTGAGGGGGATGTTTCTGAGCCGAATAGGCTGAGAGAAATGGTACTTGACAGTTGTGCATCGGTCAGCAATTCCTGCGGAGAAACTGGATTAGTGAAGCCTCTACATTTTAAAGTAACTGCCCAATAAAAATCTATCATCTGTTTAAAAGTTTATATTCTGTTAACTTATACAAAAACTATGTTGTTGATTTGTCCTGAACTCATATTTGGGGTCAAAGCTTTAATTGGAGACAAATACCTAAAAGTTTTCACTGGCCAATAAGCAGTCTAGGGGAGAATGAGTTGGCCAACCTGCATATTTGTATGACTGGTATACAGGACACTAACACGTGTGTGTTGTTGGTGGAAGCCTACATCATTCTTGCAAAGAAAATATATTTTATAACATAAATAAACATAAAGTAAAACTACTTTCACCAAATTGTAGGTAATTACAGGTCATTGTTAAATAATTGGGGGAAAACTGTGCAGTTATTATGAAATAACAAAATCAATTTTAAGCTACATCATTGCCTTACTGCACTAGCACATCTTCAGTGTAATATTTCCCAGTTACCCTAATGTGCAACAGCAATTTCCCAAGGACACCAGTGCATCAGCCCCTAATCTCGTGATCCTGTCATGTATTTCCCTTATTGCAACCACTATACACCGATCAGCCATAACATTAAGACCACTGACAGGTGAAGTTAATAACACTAATAATCTCGTTACCATGGCACCTCTCCATGGGTGGGATATATTAGGCAGCAAGTGAACATTCTGCCCTAAAAGGTGATACGTTAGAAGCAGGAAAAATGGGCACATGTAAGGATCTGAGTGACTTTGACAAGGACCAAATTGTGATGGCTAGACAACTGGATCAGAGCATCTCCTAAACTGCAGCCCTTGTGGGGTGTTCACGGTCTGCAGTGGTCAATATCTATCAAAAGTGGTCGAAGGAAGGAAAAGTGGTGAACTGGCGACAGGGTCATGGGCGGCCAAGGCTCACTGATGCACGTGGAGAGCGAAGGCAGGCCTGTATGATACAGACGAGCTACTATGGCTCTAATTGCTGAAAAGGGTCATGCTGGTACTGACAGAAATGTGTCAAAACACACAGTGCATCGCAATTTGTTGCGTATGGTGCTGTGTAGTCGCAGACCAGTCTCTGGACCACAGAGCAATGGAAGGTGGCCTGATCTGATGAATCACATTTTCTTTTACATCACGTGGATGGCCGCGTGCGTGTGCATCACTTACCTGGAGAACACATGGCACCAGGATGCACTTTGGGAAGGAGGAAAACCGGCGGAGGCAATGTGATACTTTCGGCAATGCTCTGCTGGGAAACCTTGGGTCCTGCCATTCATGTGGATGTTACATTGACATGTGCGATCTACCTGAGCTTTGTTGCAGACCATGTGCATGCTTTCATACCAACAGTATTCCCTGATGGCATTGCCCTTTTTCATCAGGATAATGCGCCCTGCCACAAAGCAAAAATGGTTCTGGAATGGTTTGACAAACATGAGTTCAAGGTGTTGACTTGGCCTCCAAATTCCCCAAATCTCAATCCAATCGAGCATCTGTGGAATGTGCTGGACAAACAGGTCCGATCCATTGAGGAATATCCGTAAAATACAGGATCAATGGATTTTTTTATAAATTATTGAGTATTTGGTCAATTGTTCTTTATCTGTGCATTGTTCATTAGGGATTGCAAATTACACAGGGTTAGTCTTATTATTATTATTATTATTGTGTAATTATTGTTATGTGCATGCATTGTAAAGGGCCCTTACAATACTCAGTTCTTTTGTGTAATATATTTTACTGCCTCAAACTACTGCTTGCATTTGAGAATATTCACTGGGTTTGAAAAGAGTAAACACTGACATTTACTAGGAATTGTAGCGATCCAGTTTTTCCTTAATAAACATGTGTATGGTGTACTGTTGACCTAGGCGTACTGCAGAGTTAAGTTAGTATGCCATGGAATAGGAGAAAATACATGTACACTACTGTTCAAAAGTTTGGGGTCATTTAGAAATGTCCTTGTTTTTTTATGAAAAGCAATATTTTGTCCATTAAAATAATGTCAAATTGATTAAATATACAGTGTAGACATTGTTAATGCTGGAAATTATTATTTGAGCTGGAAATATCAGAATTTTTATGGAATATCTACATAGATAAAAAGACCAATTATCAGCAACCATCACTCTTGAATTTCAATGGCACATTGTGTTAAACTAACCATTTTAAATGGCTATGTGATCATTAGAAAACCTGATAATCAGCTTTTGTGCTTATTAAAAAAGCAATGAAACCGGACTTCTTTAAACTAGTTCGTGTTTCTGGAGCATCAGCAATTGTGGGTTAGATTACAGGCTCAAGGTAGCCAGAAACAATGACATTTCTTCTGAAACATCAGTCTATTCTCGTTCGTCGAAATTAATGTTATTCCATGTGAGAAATTGCCAGGTAACTGAAGATCTTGTACAACACAGTGTACTACTCCCTTCACAGCTCAAACCGGTTCTAACCAGAGAAAGAGGCCCGGTGACCCACTGAGCAAAAGGACAAATACATTAGAGCGTCTAGTTAGAGAAACAGAAGCCAGTCACAGGCCCTCAACTGGCAGTTTCTTTAAATAGTCCCTGCAAAACACCAGTCTCCACGTCAACAGGGAAGAGGCGACTTTGGGATACTGGCCTTCTAGCCAGAGATGCAAAGAAAAGGACATATCTCAGACTGACCAATGAAAAGATAAGATTCAGAAGAGCAAAAGAACACAGTCACTGAACAGAGGAAGATATGAGAAAATGAGATAAGACCAATCTAAGTTTGAGATGTTTGGATTCTTTTTTCAATTGAATAGTTCACATTATAGGTCACATTAAGAGTGGAAAAAGTTCTGACAAGTTTATCTTTCTCTTATTTCTTTACATCACATGTTAACAGGGGTATGTAGACTTTTCATATCCACTGTAGGTATCCTGCAAGATTTCGATCTATTGTCTCTTCTCTCTTCATGCATGCATAGTCAAAATTGTGCAATCCCTGTTCTTTATTTGAGCATAAGTTACATGTGTAAAAAAAGGTCATAGAATTGTTTTATTGTGTATGCATAAACACCTGGGTGGTTGCTGTAAAATGAGAACTTGTTAAAATACTTAATAACTCAAACAAAAAGTTATGCAATCACTACAGAGGTTTCAGGCCACAAACAGCCATCATGGATATGATGGCTAAAACACAGCCATTAGATAGCATATGCAAAACTGTAATATTTAAAGGAATATCTTGACCTAAATCACTTAATTATATTTTGCAGCTCAGACAGATATCATATTCAAGTCTATTCTGTGTCCTTGTCATATTCACACAAAAGTATTTTACTTGATCCCTAAACACATGTTAGCCTACTGGTATAATTTCATTATGCAGTCTAAAAAAAACAGGAATTTACTTTTATTTTGAACATGAAGTCAGGAATAACAATGCTATGGTAGAGCACTTGGCGTGGGGTTCAACTTATTTTTGCTAACAACGCTATGGTAGAGCACTTGGCATGGGTTTCAACTTATTTTTGCTAACCACGGTATGGTAGAGCACTTGGCTTGGGGTTCAACTTATTTTTGCTAGATTTACAGTTTCAAAGTGCTACATTCAGGTCATACCTTCGCAGATGCCAGATTACTGACATATGTTTATACACTGAAAAGGGGTACTTGGATATTCAAAGATCTAATTTCGCACCGAATGTTTACAAATGTTTACAAATGAATGTTTACAAATGACTTTTTTTATGATCATAGTCATTTACAAATGTATTTTCTTATGATCTTATCAATACGTTTGCTTAACCTTTTGGCAGATATCTTACTCCACAGAAGGCTATCACTCCATTTTGCAATCACTGGTGTCAGACAACGGGGAAAAGGTTACTAATTATATAGAGCCCTAACGTGTAGAGGCCCTCGAAAATGTTTTAATCTTGAATAAAGAGAGGAGGGGCACTCAGAAACTGCCATGCTAGTGCCATGCTGTACCCTGCGGACAGCACACGATGGGAGCAAATTTCCTCCAACATGACCCAAAGCACAGCTCCAAACTATGCAAGAAATATTTAGGGAAGAGTCAGCTGGTATTCTGTCTGTAATGGAGTGGCCAGCACAGTCACACCGTCTGAACCCTACTGAGCCGTTGTGGGAACAGCTTGTCCGTATGGTATGTAAGAAGTACCTATCAAGCCAATCCAACTTGTGGGACATCTCTTCAGATTACCTCAACAAACTGACAACAAGAATGCACAAGGTCTGCAAGGCTGTAGTCGCTGTAAATGGAGAATAATTTGACAAAAGCAAAGTTTAAAGGAAACAATTATTATTTCATATAAAAAAATCATCATTTCTGACCTTGTCAGTGACTATATTTCCTATTCTTGTTGCAATATTTCCTATTCAAACTCATTTTATATATGCTTTCATAGAAAACAAGGACATTTCTAAGTGATCCCAAACGTACTTTTAGTTTACAAATCACTGAATGGTTTAGGCTCTGAATATGTTTCTGAAATGTTTGAAGAATGTATACCGAGCAAGGCTCATAGATGCATGAACACAGGTCAACTAGTAGAGCTCAGGGTCCAAACTAATCATGACCAAGCTGCGTTTAGCAGTTATGCTGCACACAACTGGAATAAACTACCAGAAGATCTTAGACATGCCCCAAACATATAAAAAATGTTATCAAGGTTTAAAAACCTTTTCTCTTTTCACATGCCTATGACTGAGCATTTAAACTTAACCACACTTTTCACCCTACAGCTTTTATAGCTTTCCTATGTTCTTATCCCATTTTATTCTATTTCTATTTTCTATTTTCTTATTCTGTTTTATTATTATGATGTTGTTTTGTTCTTTTCATCAGAGTATTTGTTATTATGCCCAAACAGGGCAGACCCACCGAGACACGGACTCTACAAGACCACTGAAGGTGTCCAGTGGTATCTGGCACCAAGACATTAGCAGCAGATCTTTCAAGTCCTGTTAGTTCCGTGGATTGGACTTGTTGATTCAATACATCCCACAGATGCTCAATCGGATTGAGATCTTGGGAATTTGGAGGTGAAGACAACACTTTGTATTCTTCATCATGTTCCTCAAAACATTCCTGAAAAATATGTGCTCTGTGGCAGGATTTATTATCATACTATAAGAGGCCACTGCCTTCAGTGAATACCATTGCCATTAAGAGGTCTACCTCTTAATTTGACATCCACATGAATGCCCGGACCCAGAGATTCCCAGCAAAATATCGCCCAAGAGCATCACACTCCCTCCACCGACTTGTTGTCTTCACGCAGCGCATCCGGGTGCCATCACTTCCCCAGGTAAACGGTGCACATGTACACAGCTATCCACGTGATGTAAAAGAAAACTGGACTCATCTGACCAGGTGACCTTCCTGGTTTGATGCTTGCATGCCCATTGTAAGTGGATCGGAGTCATCAGGGGCACTCTGACCGCTTTGCGGCTACGCAGCCTCATATGCAGCAGGGTGCAATGCATTGTGTGTTGTGACACATTCCTTTGGTAACCATCATTAACATTTTCTGCAACTTGTGCCACAGTAAACCTTTGGTCGGTTCGGAATAGAAAGGATAGCCTTGGTTGCCCTCGCTCATCAATGAGACTTTGACACCCATCAGAGAATACCATTGCCATGAAGGGGTCAATGAGACTTGGACGACCATTGCCCTGTTTCCGGATTGTGGTTGGTCTCTCAGACCACTGTTGGTAGGTACTCAGCACCGAACAAGTGTTGCCGTTTCAGAGATCCTCTGACCCATTCATCTGACCATAACTATTTGGCCCATGTCGGAGTCACTCAAAGTTTTTACTCCTGCCCATTTCTCCTGCATGTAACACATTGACTAAGAGAACTGATTGTTGGCTAATCATCTAATCTACCCAGACCTTGAAATGTTCTTTTGTTAGGAGATGATCAACGTTATTCACTTCACTTGTGAAGTGTTCATTATGTTTTAAATTACAATATATAAAAAAAATTTGCATGGCAGTTAACCCAAATTACTTCCCAGGTCGTAATGAAAAATGAGTTTTCTTATATAACATTACTCAAAGGTTAAAAACAGAAAAGGAAATTCTTGTGGTCCACAAATCCCACTTCATACCTTGTAGAAATGATTCAAGCTCATATTGGCAGGCCTTTTGATGTTAGTCAGCACCTGTGTTTGATCTCTCACTGCGAGTGTGTGGTGTAAGGCTGACAGCTGAGCCGATGCATCTCACTCTTACCGTCAGGGAGCTAGTGTCTTTACAGTAGCCAACGCTGTACGCCATTAAAGAGATATGAGTAGCTCTTTCTCAGCCCCTAAGAGTCAAATCAAGTTAGCGCTTCGTTCCCCAAATAGTGCACTAATTTTGACCGCAGCTAAGAGACCAATAGTCCAAAAGTTACACACTACAGGGAATAAGTAGCTAATTTTTAAGACTATTATGGGCTGATGTAGAGCTACTCATATCAATGTGAAGGCATGCAGGGGCTCACCTCGATTCAAACCTCAAGCTTGCAGAGAGATCAAACACAGGTACACGCTTACTTCAAAAAGCCTGCTCAATATGCAACTGATGAGATTGAATCGGTTTTGCATAACGTACCCTTTGATTTTAGCACTAGTAAAACTAAGTGCACAGTATAGGGAATAGGGTGCCATTTGTAACATATGGCCACTTAGTCAATAAGATGCTCATTTAGTTGCCATCTAGGTCAAAAAAAAATTCAAGAGTCGTCTATTTACATAATGTGGTACAGCCTAAGCTTACTAGCCTTATCGTTCACAGGTTGAGACAAATTAAATAAACGTTGACAGAAATCAGGGGTAGATATAAGGGAGATATTGAAGGTTGAGATGCTTCACTAGACACTTCAGCTGTTTTGAAAGCAAGGTGGGTTTTGGTGGCATTTAACCCCTGATTTCATCTGAATGGACTTGACACTGTGGGAAAATGTTTTCCCTTTATGCTGATATATTTTATCGGTTTCAAGCTTGAAAATACTTTGTAGGAACTTGATGGGGCTTTAATAAACATTCAGTCTGAAAAAATACATAAATTCATCCTTGTGAACAAGCCCCGTTTGTTGTAGGTAGAATAAGAGTTTAAAGAAAGATTGTTTGTCCATATAAAAGGTTTTGGGGAATGTAGGATTTCTAAGAGGAACCCCTTGTACGCCTGTAGAAGAGCAAAAGGCTCCTATAGGTGTTCATGTTTTTATGTTTTTTACTTTTAGGAGGTACGAAGAGTTATACCTACACTGTGTACTCAGAAAAAAATGTGTTTGTGGTAAACCTTGTGGTTATACATAGAGCCGAAATAAAAAATGGTTTCAATTTAGGAATAAATGGTTTCCTTATGGAAATGGCTTAATAAAGGTTTAGACTGTTTATTATTATAATTCTGTGTTGTCAGTCCATGGTCCATCACTGTAAATCAACATATAGGCTTTTCTTGTCTTCTAGGTGGCTCTGATGACGATTTGACTGGGATAACAACATAAACATTTCCAAAGCCTGTATCCAGCAATTACTACGTGGAGAAATGTATGTAAAATAAATAGGGAAATATGCCTTGTAAGTCACAATAAAAACGTAAACCACTGATTATCTTGATGCAACAAAAATCATAATGGCCCAATAAAGTATTCACTGTTGGTGACTTTTAAATAGTAACTAATATCCCTGGAATTTAGTTAGGGCGTGGATAACCATGAGCTCTAGAAAGCCCACATAAACCTTATTTTGACGCAATGCACGTATGCAGAATAATTGCCACAGTTGGAGGCCACCTCGATTAACCGAATGCTTCCCAAAACTGTCCTTGCTTAGAGACGGGTTATTTACATCGAATTTCACTAGTGTTTCTCCTTTCGCCCACTTTTTACTGTCCACATTCAAACTTACCCTTTGAAATTAGTTTATCAATATCCCGGTCCATGCCTTCAAAGTAGCATTTTCTCCACAGTCCAGAATACGTGGAGAACAACGGACGCCCACATTCGGTCTCAAGAATCCCCATCCCTAGTATCGCCCTCCAGTTCTCAAGCAATTCCTCCTCTCTACTCCCGACGTGGATCGGTTTCATAAGCGCCACATTCCGCTTGGAGTTGCTGTTGTCCACCAGAGGCAGATGGTATATTGGCATCTCTCTGTTTTTCTGGTCGTTAGAATCTGACCCAAATTTATCGCAGTTCTCTTTATGCCTTCTGGTGTCCGTCTCGTACCAGTGGTCGGTAAAGATAGCGGTGACCAGCAAGAGTAACGAGAAAACGCTCATGGACAAGCTCAGCGCGGTTACAAGAGCTTGCTTCTCCATGGCTCAAACATCAGCGCTCCGCGCTATGCGCACAGTTTAGTCGTATTGACAGTCGGACGCCCTTCTTCCAGCACCTGCTATTCCAGTTACTAAGCATTTTTAGGCATCCTTCAACCAGCGAACACCGTCCACTTCCGAGTGCGCATTGGCATACTGTACTGTCCACGCGCGGGGTGCTAAACCAAAGATATCTACACAGGTGGATCCGTACCCTGTACAGGCGCGCTGGGTGTGGGTTAAACTCGGCACACCGCACTTGCCTCTCTGTGGGCGAGAACACTAGTGTTTACCTGCATACACCACACTACTCCTCTCACTCCGTGACACAGTCGGGGAAAACCGGGGGCTGCTCCTATTAGCGTGGAGAGACTATGGACCATCTTCCGGCGGCGACAGACGGTGTGAGGGAATGTCAAGGTTGTGCTGTACTCATTCACGGCGTCCGTAATAGAGATGGGTGTGTCTATAAAGGGATTCTTAACTCAAACGCATCTAATCAAAGGTTGACCAATGCGCGGTTGGACAAAAATTATCTATAGGCCTACTTAACGGGGGAATTCTTAGGTTGAAATTTAATCTTGTCCTAATTTTAAAGAAACATTAGCACTCCCAATACAAGTGTTGACCATTTTTTGTAAGATATATATTGTAAGACTTAAGTGCTGAATAATTTGGACAAAAAAGAATTTTTTTGTCATTCCACACACACAAACACGTGCATGAAATCACAAATGCATGCACACAACATGCACGTATGCATGCTTGTTGTATGCATGCACGCTGACACACACCAATATACAAAAACTCTGCAATACTCTATCAATCCCTAAACAAAAGACACATTTAAAATATCCTTTTCAGGGTATTTTAAATACCCTTATCAAATGTTCTGGTATAAAAGGCTGAAATTAGCTCATGAAATAATTGTCATGAACCGAGGGCTGAAATGATTTGTGGGTGTTTTTTTGGCTTGTTTGATTTGCGCCTTTGCCAACTCTAATAATGGCATTCTTAAATGGAGGCCTGGATGTGTGCCTGGCATAATAAAAATGGCATAGCATAGGCTAAATTAACATGTAAACAGTGATTGCATTGTGTATCGAGGACATGGGAAAAACTGCTATGTTGACCAGGCTGTTACAGTGGCTTGAAAATGTGTTTGCCCCCTACCTGATTACTTATTTGTTTGCATGTTTGTCACACGTATATGTTTCAGATCATCAAACAAATTCAAAATATTAGTCAAAGATAACACAGAATGCAGTTTTGAAATTAAGGTTGTTATTATTAAGAAAAAACTAAACCCAAACCCACATGGTCCTGTGTGAAAAAGTGATGCCCCCTACAACCCAATAACTGGTTGGGCCACCCTTAGCAGGAACAACTGCAATCAAGAGTCATTTACAGCACTGTGGAGGAATTTTGGCCCACTCATTCTAGCAGAATTGTTGTAATTCAGCCACATTGGAGGGTTTTCGAGCATGAACTCCCTTTTTAAGGTCATGCCGCAGCATCTCAATGGGATTCAGGTCAGGACTTTGACTAAGCCACTCCAATGTCTTCATTTTGTTTTTCTTCAGCCATTCAGAGGTGGACTTGCTGGTGTGTTTTGGATCATTGTCCTGTTGCAGAACTCAAGTTCGCTTCAGCTTGAGGTCACGAACAGGTGGCCGGATATTCTCCTTCAGGATTTTTTGGTAGACAGCAGAATTCATGGTTCTATTTACCACAGCAAGTCTTCCAGGTGCTGAAGCAGCAAAATAGGCCCAGACCATCACACTACCACCACTATTTGTTACTGTTGGTATGATGTTCTTTTTCTGAAATGCGGTGGTCTTTTACACCAGATGTAATGGGACACACACCTTCCAAAGAGTTCAACTTTTGTTTCGTCAGTCCTCAGAGTATTTTCCCAAAAGTCTTGGGGATCATCAAGATGTTTTCTGGCAAAAATGAGACAGGCCTTAATGTTTTTTTATGCTCAGCAATGGTTCTCATCTTGGAACTCTGCCATGTGGGGCCATTTTTGCCCAGTCTCTTTCTTATGTTGGAGTCATGAACACTGACCTTAAGTGATGCAAGTGAGGCCTACAGCTCTTTGGATGTTGTTGTGGGGTCTTGTGACTTCTTGCATGAGTCGTCGCTGCGCTCTTGGGGTAATTTTGGTCAGACGGGCACTCCTAGGAAGGTTCACCACTGTTCCATGTTTTTGCCATTTGTGGATAATGGCTCTCACTGTGGTTCGCTGGAGTCCCAAAGCTTTAGAAATGGCTTTATAACCTTTTCCAGACAATTACTTTCTTTCTCATTTGTTCCTGAAATTCTTTGGATCTCAGCGTGATGTCTAGCTTTTGAGGATCTTTCGGTCTACTTACCTTTGTCAGGCAGGTCCTATTTAAGTCATTCCTTGATTGAGAACAGGTGTGGCAGTAATCAGGCCTGGGTGTGGCTAGAGGAATTGAACTCAGGTGTGATAAACCACAGTTGAGTTGTGTATTAACGGGGGGGCAAACACTTTTTCACACAGGGCCATGTGGGTTTGGATTTTGTTTTCCCATAAAAACAACATTTGTTTCGAAACTGCATTTTGTGTTTACATGTGTTATCTTTGACTAATATTAAAACTTGTTTGATGATCTGAAATATTTAAGTGTGACAAACATGCAAACAAATAAGAAATCAAGAAGGGGGCAAACACTTTTTCATGCCACTATATATGGTGAAAATGAAGAAATGCATCCTTTTACTGGCCACTGTCTTGGTTGAATATAAGTGTAGGGCATTCCTAAGTCAGTACTGTATAGACAGAGTTGGGGAGTAATGGATTACTTTTGGAAAAATACATTTGGATTACTTCAATTAAAAAAGAATAGGTGAGTGAAATATTTATATATTTTTTTTAAATTAAATAACAATTGCGCGCCTCAGTTGTTGTGCGTGTGATTTTCATGTGGGCAAAAGTGGGCGCGCTTAACCAGATTAGTGACCTATGAAACATTGGTTTAATTTTCTTGGTTGGTTGGATGGCTGATAAAACACATATATAATATAATCTTTTTCAGAACAATGATAGGCCTACCTGCTGTTATATCTTTTTCAAGTTTCAAGGTTTATTTGTCAAATGCACCCAACAACACAGCCAGGAAGAGTTGCACTGAACAAATCAGACAAGAATTGTTTAAAAGATTAGGCAACTTTTAAAAACATGAATAAAAACAAATAACAGAATAAGTTAACACTCATACCATACGGTTAAGTTCATCCTTAGATTTGTGGTTATGCGCAGATAGAAAGTCAGATTCTGTAAGATTGAGGTTTATTGGATTTATTGGAATGACTGAATATCTGACAGACTTTTAAGGGTGTAATGTTGAGATTTTGCATATTTAAGTAGAAAGCAATGGTTTAGAAACGTTTACAAAGGCACTGCACCTAACCAGCTTGAGGTTGCAAAATGCTCGGGGTGGGTAATTGGAAGAATCGGGAGAATTTCCGGTGGGCCGCTTGACCTTTGGGCCACTCAAGAATTATAATTTTTCTGACATTTGTCACATTAGTCTATCATTCTGACACCACAGCATCTGCATGGGTTGTACCATGTGAGGGAGTTCTCCCCTACCAAATAGAGTTGGTTGGGTCCATAGCCCAAAGATTTCTCAGATAGGCTACCGATAGCTGTGCCGGCACTACCGTAACGATATGCGTCATAGAGGATGGAAGGAAGAGGCTAGGAGGGGCTGAAAAAGCCAGGTTGAAAATAAGTAAGGCATAGGAGGGGAAAACTGCCAAATGAGCCAAGCTTACCGATTTATTTTCCAGAGGACAAACACAAGTGGCAACCGTTAAAGAGAGATATAGGCCTAATGATTAGAATTAGCAATGTAATTATTCTGCTAATGTCGTAGCGTTGTCAACCTATTCGCAAGCAAAATATTAAATTTTATTAAAATATTAGCCTATTTGTATCACCCAATATATGGCGATTCATATACTTTACAAATCTTATGCAAATATTGATAACAAAACAAATGCTTGATCTGTTTATGCAGTAAAATGACCTCTTCATTATTTTTTTACAGCTTCTGAGCAGCAGATAAGCTGGTCCCCCGCTGAAAATGATGAGCCTGAGTAAACAATATGAATTCAAGTTATTTCATGTAAGAAATAGCTGTTTATGACAGTTCATTATAAACCAATATGCATTGTTTGTTCAGAAGTGGGTGTAGTAAAGGAGTAAATCACCACAATATGATACCCATGCAGAAAAATTATAATAACCATGACAATGACAGCACCCAAGATGTTTCATTCCAACAAATCCGGCCTGCTGCCTAATCTGAGTCTGACACCCCTGGTATATGCCCTTCAGCCTTTTTTGTTATGCAATACAGGTGAGTCAGATGCTGAGAGAGGAGATATAGAGACATCATCCTGTGAGACAACAGCCCGGCAAGAGATCCCAGAGGCACAAGCAGATGCTAGTGTAGATGAGGAAGCCTATCATTTTGATTATTTTGCTCATCCTCAAGCACAGGATCTAGAAACATTTTTCAATTACCTTCCTCAGCAGTCCACAAAACATCACCTACTAGCTAAAGTTTTTCACAGCAAGCATGGCACCAAGCAAAAGTGATTGACATACAGTGAAAAAACACAATCACTGTATTGTTCTGTGTGTTTGGCATTTGCACCTGTGCACCTGCAAGTGATAGTCCTTTCATAAAGTATGAAAACATGGAAACATGTTCATCAGCGGATAGAAGAGCATGAGAAAAGTAAGACCCATAGAGATAGTGCTGATGCTTTCTGTTGGCTAAAAGGGCAGATATAAAAAGCCTTCTGGCAGGCATTATTTACATCATGAGCAGGTGAAGAACAAGCATCGGGTGTTGGAATGCATAATAGATGTGATAAAAGTCATAGGCAAATGTGGACTTAGTTACAGAGGGGATAAAGCAGATATACACTAGAAGATACTGCAGTCAATCATGGCAACTTTCTAGAGTCGGTAACACTTTCTAGTCGTTGTGACCTGCGCCTTCAACAGCACATTAGAAGCTGTAGTAAGCAAAGCAAAAAGCATCACGCCACTGGTGAAAAAGCTAGAGGATCTCTTGTGACTCTGGTATTGTCACATCCTGGCTATGCCCCTAGCCATCTCTGCACTGAGCTGGGGCCATAGTCAGGACAGGACAAAAAGAGGTGCCTCTAGGCATCTCTATTTAAGTTTGGTCTCCCCAATTGGAGGCAGGTGCAGATCGTTGCCTCCAATTGGGGAACACATTTATGTGAATGTTTGCCCACACTCTGGGTGGATTGTTATGGTTTCTAGTTGCTATTTAGCCTATACCCAGTCACAGTAAGCTGCTTTCATTTTGGTTTTCTTTACTTTAATAAACTATGGATTATTACCACCACCACGTCTCTGTGCCTGTGTCCTACAACCAGCTGTGTGACAGAATTATCCACCAACCAAAGACACAGCCGAGATGGACGGTAGGGGAACATCTTGGTTGGCCTGACAGTGACACCGAGGAGGAGGAGAACCCCTACTGTCAACAGCTGCCCACCTGGCCAGCCCAGCGCACCAAAAGGAGGAGAAGACGTCACAGGCGACAAAACCGACCTGCGGGGAGTCACCCCCAAGAAAATTTTGGGGGGGAGCTATGGCGGCAATCAGAGGGCCCTAAGGCATGGCTGCCACCCCCGGAGGGGTGGTACAACGAGCCCATGCTGCCTCTCGTGTGTGGAGGAATGGAGGTAGAAGACCTTCCACCTGTCGGTAGGTGTGAGGACTGGTGGGACTTTCATGACCCGCCATATCTGTTTTCACCACCAGTGGCGGAGCCCCCAGCCAGCCTTGAACAGCCAATGCCGGCTCTAATCCCAGTGCCAGCTCCAAGGCGACGGCTTCCCCCTGCTTCCCAGAAGCCGCAGCCAGCTCTCCATGCTGCCCAGAAGCTGCAGCCAACGCCCTCTGAACGTCCGGTGCCAGCTCCAAGGCGCCGGCTTCCCCCTGCTGCCCAGGAGTTGTCCTATGGATTATTACCACCACCACGTCTCTGCGCCTGTGTCCTACAACCAGCTGTGTGACAACTATCAAAGGACATTGTTGGGAAAGTTGTGGATGCTCTCAGCCAGGCCATAAATGGCACAATTTAAGATGAGGCTTGTTTTCGGTTCAGATTGCTGCAACTCAAGATGGCACATCAAAGGACCAGTGTGCTATCATTGTCAGATATGTCACAGATGTAATTCATGAGCGGTTGGTTGCTTTGGTTAACTGTGAAAAATCCACAGGTAAATATCTGACATAGCTACTAACGAAAACATTAGACAACCTTGGCTTTGACATTGGCCTGTGTGTGGGCAACTCCATTGATGGTGCAGCAAATATGCAGGGACCGTATAAAGGGTTCTCTGCATTCCTGTCTAAACAGTCTCCAACACAAATTCAGAGTGAATCTCTCTTCTCACTACTTAATGATGTGGCAGTTTTCCTCGGGGAGTCTTAAAAACGTATGCAGACTTGGGAAGAGACAAGTGAGGACAAACATCACAGGAGACTGAGCCTGATAGGGGAAACCAGGTGGTGGACTGAGGATCAGGCTCTCACTAAGGTATTTGGGTGTTCCCCAAGATACATTGTTTGTTGACCTGCTGCCGGCCCTAGCCTCTGTTGAGGGAGATAGAAGTATGAAGTCAATAGTGAGGGTCAAAGGGAAGGGATTAGTTGAAAATCTTCTGAAATACAAGATTATCCTCAGTGCTGAAATTTTCCTTTGCATTTTCCAAAATATCCCCCCTTTCTCAGTACCTACACACACATGGAATGCATATTTTGTCAGCTCAGCATCTGGTTGAGGGGACAAAGGATAACCTCAAAAAAGATGTCAGGGACTTTGAGGGAGTGAAAGTGGCAGCTGATAAGTTTGTGAGTTGGGCCAATGAAACGCTGGAAGAGATGGACCACTATGAAGTGCAGACTGCACTTCCAGAGAAACGTGTCCAAAAAAAGAAAAGAATGCCAGGAAAGCTTTTAGATGATGAACCAGTAGCCTCAACTGATGCTGCCTTTTAGGTGAATGTCCATAATGTTATTCTGGACACTGTGGCAGGTAGCATAGAAAGGTTTTCAGCAAATGCAAAACTTGCCTCAGATTTTGCTTTTCTTGACCATAAAAAATTCCTGAAATAAAGTTAAATTGGCTCCCTAACTCAGCACTCCAGGAAATCAGCTAATGTCTGCTTAGGTTTGATGAAACTGTTAGCACATTATAAACGTATAAGCTGTCTAGCCTGGCATACCAGTAGGAGAGACTGAAAAAGTCCTCTCTTGAAGGTTATACTGTCAGGACATGTAGTGAGGTGACACAGGAAGGTCAGGAGTATAGTGGTGGACAGCCATATATGGAAGAACCAGAGATGGAGCTTGAAAGCAGGATCTGTTCCTCCTGCAAAAACATTGCCATGTGTCCATTTAATACTCTCACAGTATAAACTTCCAACAGATGCTTATCATGTCATAGGGTTAGCATATGCGTTTCTGTTGACTTTGTACATCATGCAAGTTGCATGTGAGAGAAGCTTCTCAACTTTAAAATTACTGAGTTACTATGTTACTGAGTTAGGGTTAGTGTAATCAAAAAGTTACTGTTTACAAATGTGGACAGGTAACGTGTAACTGTAATGGATTACATTTACCTTCCAAGGTAGTATGTGCCACATTTTTGATCGAGGCCCGCCCCCAGAGTTTTGCAAGTGTGAAGACAATTCTGTCTGAACTCTATCAGGTTTTTGTGCAGTGCGCATGCATAACATTCGATTTTCCTGTGATGGATGGCCACAAATCTTGCATGGTACGTCACAAACATCATGTCAGTGTATATTAAAATGTTGTGCTAACTTATATGGCAAGCCATTTTAACATTTATTCGCTAGACTGGATATTCCTTACAGATATCTGCAACAGATAATAATTTTGCCTAGTCAAAACTCCAGTTAAAGATATCTATAATTCAGTTTTGACTAGTCAATTTTAAACAACTATTGCCATTAATGTATATGGGTTTTCTGCTTACAGATATATTTATAATTGTTGCAGATATCCGCAATGTCAATTGTTAATATCATCAACTGAGTTATGACTCGTAGTAATTACAGTTCCAGATATCTATAATTTAATTCAAGTTTAAGATAACTTAAATTTAGGGGGATTTGAGATATCTAGATCGTTCTTTTGTGATATCTTAAATACAGTTTGAACTAGTCATAAATCAGCTGTAGATATTTTGAACTGGAATTCTGACTAGTCATTATGACGTTTGAGATAGTAAATGAAATGTGTTCCCGCTCAGTAGTGGTATATGAACAGGGACACATTGTTCAGCTCTGGAAATTTGACATTGCAATCATGAATTTTTCCTCCATGTTGGTTGTAGAAGTGACATATTTGGCTATGGTATGAACTTTACAGAGATACTGCGTAAAGGAGGAACAGACACACCTTATCTGATCGCCCAACAGCTGTGAAATGTATCTCAAATATACATAAAGGTGCCTGCACACAGGTGGCGGTAAAAGTCTCATACTTTAAATTGGAGTAGGGCGATGGGCTGCAAACCGGAAGCAGTCTTGGGAACGGCGTGGTGCTCAATTCTGTGAGCGGTGCTGCTTTCTGTGCATACTTGCGGATTGTCAGATTTCCTGTAATGATACAATTTAACTTTGCACCCTGCAGACCTACAGGGACATAAACCCCAAAAATGCAGCCTGGAGGAACATTGGTGCAGTTGTGTGCCCATCAGATGGGTGCCTATATATTATGGACACAAAAGGAGGAGAGGGGGTTTATAATACCGTAGTTTATATTAGTTTGACTGGCTAGCATTGCACGTGCACAACTAGTGAAGTTGTTAATCAAATGTCAATTGTCATGTGGATTTTTTTATATTATAACAATATACCCTAATAATTATAACAAGAATAGGCATAATATTGCAAAATAATCTTCTAACCTAGGCAATTACATTACCTATTTAAAATGAAAACAGAATAAATACAATTTGCTTGGTTTTCATTTAATTTACAAAAACATACAACATGTAGGTGAACTTCTAGATAACATACCAAACCCTAACTTCACCAGACCATTGTTGTCAATATGGTAACCAATGCAAACTCAGAAACTGTAGCTGTCATGTGTACACCCCGCATCAGTGTACACACGGTAGGCAGATTTCTCACAGTTCAGTTGTCGCTACCACAGCCAATGTGCACACACCTTAATATAGAGTAGCCTGTTCTCAGGACAATTACCTTGACAATTTTACGTACATTTTAGACAGGCGATTTCGTAAGATATATTTGGTTAAGTAAAACAACGTATTTGACTGAATCACAGAAAAAAAGATGCATGTTTTTAAGCGGAGATGTCAGTTTCTTGTAGTGGTTGAGGACAGACCAGGCGCAGGCATAGGATTGCAGTTCGGTATACTCTTTATTGTCAATGGACAAACGGGCAGAGCAGAACACAGAGCAGAACACAGAGCAGAACACAGAGCAGAACACAGAGCAGAACAATGAAACTTAATACACAGAACCACACACCACACCACACACACCACACACACACCACACACACCCCACACACCCCACACACCCCACACACACCACACACACCACACACCACACACCACACACCACACACCACACACCACACACCACACACCACACACCACACACCACACACCACACACCACACACCACACACCACACACCACACACAGCAGATGACATGAAAAAATTACTCACAACTGAGTGGAGCAGAGGAGGAACATTTAAACACATACTAATTGGATGATTGGGACCTGGTGTGAACAATGAATGACAAGACAAGACAAATGGGACCGGGATGAGTTCATGGCTGTTGGTAAACTGGAGAATGCGGGAGATGGCGGACCAACTCGTCACCTCACCGTCACAGGAGACCTTTCACTTCCCAGATGGGTGCGCTACCCACTGCATCAGAAAGGAACCTGTGGCTCATTAATGCAAGTGGTCGTCTCACATGAATATGTTTGAAGCGATTTTCTTTGTAATCCTAACCCAAACCTTAAACTTAACCCCAGTGCTGTGATACCTAGCCTTAACCCTAACCCTAACCAAACCTTAACCTAACCTTTTTTGTTTCCTAACTGTTGCCCAAACCTTAACACTAACCTTATCCCCAGTGCTGTGATATCTAAACTTCACCCTAACCCTAATGCTGTGTTGTCATGCCTAAAGTAAACCTAACTTGAATGTAGCAATGCATTCATGGCATATTCTAGCAACCTTGGTCTTGCTGTTAGTCATCCTTGATCTACATGTACAGTGGGTAAGGTGACTGCCCTCTGATTTGACTGTCGCTGGTTCGAAACACATGCTGAATATTTTGTTGAAATTCGTATTTATTACTATGTTTTAATAGCGTTCGTAAATATCATACGTTTGTCTGGTGTTCGTATGTTATTTTACGTTTTAGTAGCGGTCGTTACATTTGATAGCGTTCGTAAGATATGTTACGTTTTAGGCATTTCGCAATTGTATCATACGTTTGGGTGGTGCATTGTATATGTAGCGTAACGTCACATATCATACGAAATCGTGTGCCATGGATTTTCGTATAATTGTCTACGCGCTTTCCTGAGACCAGGTTGCATAGAGGGGAGCTCTATTTTCCTGCACCTCTAGCCAGCTTAGCACTGCCAGGTATCTTTTTTCGAGAGTAGCTCCGCGCACTGTTGCCTTAATTCGCAGTCTCTTTTTAAATTAATGAGAGCGTGCCACTTAGTAGCTATTGCACGTACCGTGTAGGTAGGGTAACACCTGAGGGACCAGGTGATTTTGTTGAAAACTGTGGGCCTATATCATATCCAAATGACGTAAACAATAGTCTACAAAATCTTATACAATTTTCAGGGCCGAGTCATTATTTGTGTACCATTTTTATCCAGAAAAGCACAACCGTTATGGATTTTGCCCATATATCTTTCTCTTTTCTCTAGAAAGACAGTTAACCCGACTTGTGCTTGTAAATCGCTCTGGATAACTCAAAATTACAAAAAAAACTAGTATAATGACTAGACTATGGGTGGCTTAAGTCTTACGATGTTTAGTCTTCTGAAACCGCATAGTGTAATGGTGCTGGTTGGCAGGGAACTCTGTCCTGATGATTATGTCTGGCGTTTGCAACCACTTTGAAGCGTGTTGCAATCTAGGGCGGTGTAGCTGCCATTATAAGAGGTGATTCAGACGATCAGATGCTTTCAGTGGTGCAGCTGTATAATTTTGTTGAGGATCTCAATGCATAAGCCAAATCTTTTCTGCCTCGAAAGGGAAAAGAGTCACTGCCGTGCGTGTGCGGACCAAGTTAATTTCTAGTGAGAAGAAACTTGAAGCCCACAATAGTCCAACATCAGCCCCGTGGATGTGGACGGGGCGTGCTCTACGCTCTGTTTCCTGTTGTCCTCCATCAGGTTCTTTGTCTTGCTGACGAAGAGTGAAATTGTCCTGGTATTGCTCTGCCGGCTAGGTCTCTGGCATTTTCATCCATCTCAAATCATAATAATAAATTTACTCGTATTTTACTGTAGTTTATTTTCGATTGTAGGTTACTGAACGACATTTAATTACTCATTATACGGAGTAATTCATTATCCTTGTGTAATTATTAACATATTACTGTAGTGAACACAAAACCAAAACTCTGGTTACAGATATATTGAGCGATCCATTTCCCAACACATTCAGCCTTGAAACAGATTATAGATCTGTGATAAAAAGAAACATTCTACCGCGGCCCACCCTCTTGCCTCCCATTCCTATCCGTGCATTCCCCTCTTGAACAACCCAGCTGACTCCGGCGCACGCGCAGATCTCAGAGGAGGCCATGTTAAAGTTACAGTGAAGTCAGCCTGTGATTTTTTTTTCTGACGACGTATGTTTATATTGTATGTTTCACGTTATTTGTGGTGTCAATTTTTCAATAGTCATAACGACTGGATAAAAAACACCGGGAAGTGAAAATGGCTTCCACTTTCGACCTTTCAAGGCGAAATCCACAAGAGGATTTCGAGCTTATACAGAGAATTGGAAGCGGGACTTACGGAGATGTATATAAGGTAGAATACGATTTTATCCTTACATGTACTTATATTGTTTACCAACTATTGATACGCAGACAATGAATACATCTATTAGGTACCTGGTAACAGTAAATTGAACTTGAAGTAGCCTTCTGTAGTATAGCTCCAGTCAGACAACAACTTGCCTGTAGTGGTTGTTGTTCAACTGGTATACCCAGGCTTTTGGGATAATTACCAACTGGCTACAGATGTTAAAATTCACAAAGCCTCTATCGGTAAATAATTCCACAGGTTCTTGTGATGAAAGCGGCTTCCTGTACATCCTCCCGACTTTCTAAGGAATTGCCTATGTTTCAATGTATTAATTTGCGTGTAGTGTTGTCGTCGGTCTCAGTCAGACTACATTGTATCATTGCAGTGCTACATTTCTGCAGATAGGCAGGAAAGTTGAACACAGATGATGACTTCACACCAGTTTCCCCGGTTACTAGGTCACAGTATCTTTTTAACGCAAAAGCTCAAAGGGCCTAGCCCAGTTTCTAAATGGAGAATGTACAGTATACCTGCTACATCTCAGTGTAGTTTTATAACATTAAAACACCATATATGCCATGAACCGTTGCTCTACCGTATGGACGGTAATCTTTCGCCGGTAGCGGATTTTGGAGGGGCTAGTGTAGCATTTGCGTATCTGAGCAATGCCCGTGAAAGTATTCAATACAATTTTAAGCTTGCTTCAAAACAAAAACTAACATGGTTGTCATAGTTCAAACGACCCACGGGTCGGTTCAAAGGCCTATAGGAGTTTCTAAACATACCTAAATAATGTAATTCAACCCAATAGTAAAAATTCTTATTTCAAATGCTTGAGTTAATAAGCACCAGAGTTTCAGTGGCATTTCAGGACTCCCCAGTCCCATTCTACTTGGAAGTTGGACAAGCAACAGGCTTTGTAGGTTTCTCCACAAAAATCACTTTTGTATAGACCAACTTAAACAGGCCCTTGTGTTTACATTGTATCACTTCCTTGAACAATGTTATTCTTCCAATAAGCACTTTTGTACGTGGCTGGTTTTAATTGGAGCTCACATGGGTAATTCTGTTCTGTCATAAGGTAAGATGCAAAGTTTCTAACAAGAACTTAACATTATCCCAACTGAATTTTTCACCTCAGTTCCCCCAAATTAAATATCGTATGCATTTTATTTTCCAGACTAACACTCTTAGAGGAAAAAATACCTACAACTTAATTCTGCTGAGTTATACATTAGTGGTACATTAATGGCTAATTACTCAATCAGGAAAGCATTGTAAAAGGCAGTGTTACTGAAAAATATGGGAAAGGGAAGCAGCAGGTTTAATGCTTGCTGCCATTTGACTGAAACTGGAAAACAAAGGAACTATTAGGCTGTGTACACACTCCCTTTTTATGTTTTTCTCAACTCCTTTGGTCTAGATACAATGCTATCTGCCTTACCAATTATATGCCTCCATTTTCTCCTTTCCCCTCAAACGGTGTAAAAGTGCCAATTGAGTCTACCACCTGTGCTTGACTTGTGATTAAACAAATGCAGGAGCTGCCAAATTTCTGTGACCATTAATTGTTGGCATCTTTGTTTTGTAGCCATGAAAAAGTAGAAGAGTGACGGTTTTTGATCCCCTAGTCCTACCATTGCATGCTGTAAATCAAGGCACCTAGCACCCCCCACCAAGTTGAATAACTGCATTGTTACGCTACAGTATGAAACATGGGTGGGTGTGTTGGCATATGATCCAGCCCTGAATCAAACCTAAGCTTTTCAAGGTCTCTAACTGTAATTGATGATTAGACTACAGTGTGGTTAGTGGGACTACTATGCTTGGTTTGCTTGGCTTAATAATTGATTTGGAAGATAATTTGTCATGCTGCAAGCAATGTTTTTGGGTTCTGTTGTCTATCATTATTTTTGTGTTGATGTTGAAAAAGCACACTCATACAGGTACACACGCGCACTTGTCTGTTTTTCTATAAAACCAGAAGACCAACGTTCTCTAGCCACTAGTACTATACTCTAAACTACACTTACGTGAAAAATAAGTACACCCCTTTAAAAGTGGACTTTCTTGCACATATTTGGACATATTGTTATGTAGTCTTTACTTCAGTACTATTGACAGATAAAGCTAAGCTAATAAAACAAGTACCAGGCACACCTAGTTCGTCCGGCCCTGAGCTTAGAAGGGATGAATGTTGTTGAACTCGCTGGATTAAAACCATGGTCTCCTATGTGACAGGCTGTGTCTAACCTCTACACCACTAAGCTAAACGCTATAAGTGTCAGTATAGCGTCTCGACATTAGATCATTTTGTAACGCATTAACAACAAGCCAAGTTTGAATATTTAGCTAGACACCATTAAGCATTGTTTTAAACTTACTAACGTTTCTTAAGTTTACTTCCACCACAAATAGCATCTGTGATCTATATGGCTTTTGCCACTGGCTGTTTTAACAGCTTATTAGCCAGTAATAGGCCTAGTTGTATCAACTTACTACTTGGAATAGTCATAAGAATTGAGCAATTGCTAGCTAGATTGAAGATGAACTTTTCACTGCCAAAGCTATTTAATTTCATGGCTCAATAATGTTAGTTGCTCTTTCGTGTATGACATTGATACAATAACTATCAATATAGTTGATGATAACTGACTTTGTCATCATGTGATAAGAAAAGAGAAACGGGAAAACTCTTCTTTTACTGCGCAATGGGTTGGGATCTGTATTACCCATACAAGCATGCTATGAGGCGTGTCAAGGTGTTGTCGGGCAAATGGGGGAAAATCTGATATCAAATTTGTAGGGGATATTTACAAACATTTTCACAAGCATTTTTTAAGGTGGACACCTAAAGTAGTGCTGTAACAATGTTTTAGTTTGCACCATCCGTTTTCTTGCTTCTGTAGCTCTGCCAATTCCGCTATTGTGTGTGAACCCTACCAACATAAAACAAACTGACTTTATTAACCCCATGTTAGCTACGTGCATTAAGTGCCTTTTAGAAGGTAGGCATGAACAACTGTCACTTTGCCAGCTAAAGAACACTACATACACTGCACTGCCAGCTTCTCCCATTGGCTAAAGTTCAAAAAGCAGCAAAAGCTGGTTGATGCTAATGTAGCTTGCTAGCAAACATCAGCTATCTGCTAGCTAATATAACGAGTAACCTGTCATTCAATGTAGAGAATATTAAGGCTGGTGACTGTTAGACATTTTTTTATTGTATTGAGTGGTAGAAGTAAAGAAATGTCTAACATACAGTTCTGGAAAATATTAAGAGACCACTCCAAATTTATCTGAAATTAGCAGCTCTACATGTATGGCAGCCATTCGATTCCAGTGTCTGTTAAATTCCAACACAGGCACACCTCATTTTACTTAATGAGTTACTGATTAAATGATCACCTGAACCAAAAATGATTGTCCACTGACCGTGATGACAGTCAACTTATTCGAATGTCACTCAACAACCGTAGACTGACATCTAGTGACCTACAAAAAGAATGGCAAACAGCAGTCGGGGAAGTGCACGGCAAGGACGGTTTGAATCAGGCTCCTAGGGGCAGGGCTGAAGTCGTGCAAGGCTAGAAAAAGCCCTTCATCAGTGAGAAGCAAAGAAGAGCCAGGCTTAAGTTTGCAAAAGACTATGAGGATTGGGCCTTAGAGGAATGAAGTAAGGTCATCGTGTCTGATGAGTCCAACTTTCAGCTTTGACCTACACCTGGTCATCTAATGGATAGACAGAGACCTGGAAAGGCCAACAAGCCACAGTTTCTTTCACCCACTGTGAAATTTGGTGGAGGGTCGATGATGAAGTGGGGATTCTTCAGCAAGGCTAAAATCAGACAGATTCGTCTTTGTGAAGGATGCATGAATCAAGCCAATTACAAGGTTATCCTGGAAGAACACCTGCTTCCTTCTGCTCTGACCCCAACCCTGAGAATAGTTTTTTTTTTCCAGTAGGACAATGCTCCATGCCACAATGTCAGTTCAATCAAGGTGTGGATGGAGGACCACCAGATGAAGACCCTGTCATGGCCAGCCCAATGTCCAGACCTGAACCCCATTGAAAACCTCTGGGATTTGATCAAAGCTAAACAATGCCGAGTTACCAGGAGTGGCATAAAGTCACCCCACAGCAAAGTGACAGACTGGTGGAGAGCATGCCAAGATGCATGAAAGCTGTGATAAAAATCAAGGTTATTCCACCAATTATTGATATCTGTACTCTTCCTAAGTTAAAACATTAGTATTTTGCTGTTGAAAAATGAATTTTAGTATGTTTTCTTTGCATTATTTGAGGTCTGAAAACAATGCATGTTTTGGTTATTTTGACCAGTTTTTATTTTCTACAAATAAATACTCTAAATGACTAAAGAGAATATTTTTCAGTTGTCTCATAATTGTTTTTCAGAGATTTATCCTTCGTTTGAACTACTTTCTGAAAGTCAACCACAAATGACAGACTGTCAGATTCCCACACATGCCCGGTACCTGCACAGTTAATATTATATACATATTAAAATGAAATAGTTATGTTTCCTTTTTAATATGTGTGGGGACAAATCATAGTTTTCCCCAGGATGGTGGGGACATTCCCCCACCAGCCCCCCTGGGTTTTCCGCCTATGGTCGGGCATTTTGTAACCAGGCTTTTTTTATGGCATTGGCGCAAGGATTCTTTCTGGCAATTTGACCATGCAGACCATTTTTGTTCAAGTATCGTTGCATTGTGTTCCTTGAAATAACCCCACCATCTTCATCCAGAGAAGAATGTATTTCTCCTGAGGTTACCTGTGGGTTTTTTATATCCCAAACAATTCTTCTGGCATTTTCTGCTGTAATCTTTCTTGGTCTACCTGACTTTGTTTTGGTATCAAGAGAACCCTGAATTTTCCACTTCCTAGTAAGTAATTGAAAAGTACTGACTTGCATTTGCATCTTCATAAAGTTCTGTTACCTTTTTATGCAGGTTTTTTGACAGTTCTTTTCTGTTATTTTTGGCTCCTTTTTATACTCCGACACTAGTGGCAATTTTAAAAGCCACAGTGGTGAAAACTTCACCTATTATTGCTATTTTCACCTGTGTATGTCACCTTGTGTGTTTGTAACAAGGCCGAACATTTAAGGTTATGTAAACTTTTGATCAGGGCCCTTTGGGTGATTTCTGTTATCATTAAAAAATGAGCCAAACTATGTGATAATAAATAGCTTCGTATGATCACTGTCCATAAATAAAATTGTTTTATCATGTTTTCAAAATCAATGACAAAATGTCACAATTTCTGCCAGGGTATGCAAACGCTTGAGCACAACTGTAACCGTAAACCATTTTACTTTAGGCTTACTATAACATAGCTACTGAAGGTTGTACACAGCAGCTGAGTTTTTAACCACTACACTATTTAACAAGGGGTAGTCTGTCACTCATTCTGTAAGAGACATTCGCTCTTCTTGGCTGGATCCACTTACGCGGTCTGGCAAAAATATATGAATACAATATACATCATACACGACTGTTTCACGTTCAAGTGCTTTCTTGCATGCACAGCCCCTATAGCATGAGATCTGATCTTTGTCTTGAGCTGTTCTACTGTAGCTTTGCTTAAGGGGTTTGGGTCATTGTCCTGCTTCAGGATCGATATTTGATACAGCTTCAGATTTTTGATAGATTACCTTACATTGCTCACCATTATTCTCTGGTACTGTATGGAATTCATGGTCCATTCAAAGAAGGCAAGTTGGCCATGCCCTGAGGCAGCAAAGATCCCCCAAATCACCATGCTTTGTGGTTGGTATGCAGTTCTTCTGTTCAAAGCCAGAGTTATGTTTTTGTCTTTGCAGCATCTCTGTTTCCAGACCACATTTTTCCAGATTTCTTTTTCCCATGTGTTTTTGTGCAAGCATTACTCAAGTCTTCTATATGTATTCTAAAAATGTTTTTGTAAACAAGAGGCTGCAGCCTTCTTGCCCTCATAAGTAGGCCAAGTTTGTGCAGTCTTGAGTGTTGACTCATGCCTTCAACATTGATTCTACCAAGAGGTCTTGAGATCTCTTGATGTTACCCTGGGGTTTCTATTAGCTTCTTTCGGGCAGATCTTGGCTGGAATTTGGTGGGATGACCTGTCCTGTGCAGATTGCCAGTGGTCTGGATTTATTTCAATTTGTGTGCGATCCAACTTCCCACAACTTGGAACAGTGCATCCAAATCTGGAAAGTTTACTGGCACACACAGGCTGGATTCACAGACAAATGGCAAGTTAACTTGGAGAAAGTTGAAACACGACATGAATACCCACACTTTGTTGATATTCATTGCAGATCCCCCTTTATTGTGCTTTGACTAACCATTTTGCCACTGATTATTGGCAGGTGAAAGGCTTCTTTATTTATACAGTAGTTGTTCCTCAAACAATGGAGGTGCACTCTTGCCCAAGTCAAACACAAATCAACAAGTATTAATATTTGATCTGTCATCAATGATCGAAATTATTGAAGCTGTAATCATTCCATTCGTCTGTTAATATTTCCTACCCTAAACCCAATTTATTGCTGAATTGTTTTCATTGGTCATCTTTCATATTGAAATAATCTTGGCTTTCATAGACCACTGTCAGGAATGTTACTGCCATGTTCTGCTTAGACAAGTACTTGGCTGCTCCGTTATTCTTATAATTATGTGAAGGGGTTGTTATAGCAAAGAAAACAATCCAAAAATAGTGTACAAACAGCGAGAGTTTGAAATGTGAGAGTTTGGCGATGTAAAAGACTGAGACAAAGATAAATCAATTCAGAACTTTTTCAACTTTTAATGTGACCTATAATGTGAGCAATGTATGTGAGATGTGTATGAATTGCCTTAGCAATTAGCTAACATTTGTGTCAATGTTTTCTGGCCATAACATAAAATACACTCATTATCGTTAGGCAGTGTCCATATAATTATGATAAATGATTCTTTTTTAGAAAAATTTGATTGTCCATGTGCTCCAGTAGCGAGTAGGTTTATGTAGTCTGCTGAGAAACCCTTTTAACCAGTGCAGATGTTGCTGGGATGTGCAGGTACGCTTTCACCAGCTGTGATAATTCCCTGTACTTGTCCGTTAGCCAGATTGATTTAGTCTATAAGAAATAATCTGTCATTACTGCCACCAAGTGAGTCAGTTGTACAGATTTTTTGATACATTTGAAATGTAGGTTAGCTTGTCGATAAATGCCATCCTTGTCGACAATTCAACTGTTTGTTCTCACCCCTAGTAATCATACTGGCTCAAACCTCCAAATCAGGCTTCTTCACCAGTTGAATAGACTTAAACCACCCACTCGGAGAGCTAATGAAATTAACACCCGCCAAACTCCAAATGCAGGTAGATTTTCTGTTTGGCGAGTAAATCTCAGAAGGCTATTCGCCACACTGGTGGGTAAATGTTTCTACCCAATGTTTCCCGCTTATTTGAATCAGTAGCGGAAAGCGGCGCTGCTATGTTGTGATGCACTGCAATAGAATCATTTAATATTCTTGATGGACCACGTAAGCGGAGCCGGCCTAGAAGAGCGAATGTCTCTTACTGACTGACTGAGTGCCTGACTGACTACCCCTTGTTAAATAGTGTAGTAGTTAGAGACACAGACTACGGAACAACTATGCCTCCCGTCCCGCTTTTGCCTCCCGTCCCTGTCAGAACATTATGCCTCAGTATTTTTGTTCAGGACAGACAAAACCTTTGCTAGCTACAACCTTCAGTAGCTACATACAGGGGATAAAAAAAGTCTACACACCCCTGTTAAAATGCCAGATCTTTGTGATGTCAAAAAAATTTACAAAGATTAATCATGTCTGAACTTTTTCCACCTTTAAAATGTTACTTATAACGTCAACAGTTCAATTGAAGGGGGGAAATGAATAATAAAAACCTTAACAATAACCTGGTTGCATAAGTGTGCACACCCTTTTAACTGGTGATGTGACTGTGTTCAGACTTAACCAATCACATTCAAACTCATGTCATTACACACCTGCCATCATTACACACCTGATTAATCACAAATATAGTTCAGCTGTTCTAGTAGGATTTTCCTGACATTTGCTCTGTTGCATCTCAGTGCGAAAGCCATGGTCCACAGAGAGCTTCCATAACATCAGAGGGATCTCATTGTTGAAAGATATCAGTCAGCAGAAGGGTAAAGAAGTATTTCCAAAGCATTAGATATACCATGGAACACAGTGAAGACAGTCATCATTAAGTGGAGAAAATATGGCACAACAGGGAAATTACCAAGAACTGGACGTCCTTCCAAAATCGATGTAAAGATGAGTAGAAAACTGGTCAGGGAGGCTTCTAAGAGGCCTACAGCAACATTAAAGAGCTGCAGAAATATCTGGCAAATACGGGCTTTGTGCTACATGTGACAACAATCTCCTGTATTCTAAATATGAATGGGCTATGGGGTAGGGTGGCATGACGGAAGTGTTTTCTTAAAAAGAAAAACATCCAAGCCTGGCTGAAGTTTGCAAAAACAAACATCAAGTCTCCCAAAAGCATTAGGGAAAATGTTGGACTTTTTGGCCATAATTCCAAAAAGTCTGTGTATGTTTGGCACAAAAACAACACTGCACACCCCAAAACATCATGCCCACACTGAAGCATGATGGTGGCAGCATCATGCTTTGGGGCAGTTTTTCTCGATGACAGTTCGCACACAGAGTCATTTTTTAGAGTCCATTATCCAGCTCTATCTCAATCAGTAGTTAGCGTTATTAGTGTGTACAAATTAATGTATGGGAACCATTAGTACCGCTATTGCAATGCAGCATTGCAAATGGAAAACTATTCTAAGACACTCCAGACTATGACAGGTGGTTTTGTTTACCTGAAAGTACGTGACCATGTTGTATTCTAATATTTTTCTATTCAAAATAATGGGTACTTCCTGTGTTTACCGGTGAGTTTTGTTTACAATTTTATCAATCCATTCCTTCATTCGAGAGGAGTAAGTGTATACAACACCGTGAACAAAAGTTAGTATTCGCTAGCTAGAAAGTTAGTTAAGTATTTCGTCTTTGACATTTACTTCAGGCAGTCAAAATATATATTATGTCTGATTGTGAATAAACACAGTATGATTTTATAAGGGTTTATTTCTAGGTAGAGGAACAGAATCTTTTTTGGGTGCCTATATTTTCGACCTATTTATTTTATTCATTTATTTCAACCTAAAACACTGTAATATCACTATAAAGCCATGGAAATATCAGAAAATAACTATTCCACAAAACTTCATACATATTTGAATAATAAATTAGCATACACTAATGCAAAAATTTGTGTCGTAAAACTTTTTTTGCCATTCTATGGAATGGGGGTGCAAAATAGTGTCCATTTATATAAATAAAAAAAAAATATATATTTTTTTTAGCCAAAGGGGTTGTGATCACCATAAGCACTCACAATAGATGATTTATGTTACAGAAATGATTCTAGGACTCAAAATGTGCAAGTAGTGAAATCCGGCCTAAAACAGCCTGGACCTGGGAGGGTTTTAAGGCAGTTCTGAAGGCAAAAGGGGGTCAAACACAGTATTAGTATGGTGTTCCTAATAATCCTTTAGGTGAGTGTATCAATCAGAAGTATTTCTTACAATCTGTCTTGTTTCCAAGGGTTGTACTGGGTAACGTGGTCAGTCCTTTTCTAATTTAACGGGGTTCACGTTCCTCTGTATTAAAAGGTTTCCAACAAACCTTTCTTCGTCTTGTTGACGAAGTGGCTCCATTGATTCTCCCCCAAAACAACTCTGCAGAGGCTGAGGTATTATCCCAATTGCAGAGCGGGTAGAATTCAATTAACTCAAGATCCACAAGCAGGCATACAGAAGTAGACATCGATATACACAAAGGAAATCCAATAGTTCGAAGTTTGTTTATCAAAAGCACCAAATAAATAAGCATCATTCTGTACCATGAAATTCTTGTAACATGGCACATGACATCTATGTATTAGGCAAAACTATATAAATAATATACCTAAGTGTAAACTAGCAGCATTTTAAAGAGTAGGACGGGGAATATGAACAATATGGGTAGAAGTATTGGATATTATAGATGTACAGTGGGGCAAAAAGTATTTAGTCAGCCACCAATTGTGCAAGTTCTCCCACTTAAAAAGATGAGGGGCCTGTAATTTTCATCATAGGCGCACTTCAACTATGAGAGACAAAATGAGAAAGGAAATCCAGAGAATCACATTGTAGGATTTTGCAGGTATGGCAATAATATACATAACTATGTTATCCCACAGGCAAAATACAAGTGCATATGTCAAAAAGGCTCAAGCGAAGGTGCAGACTAGGATAAGCTAAATTGTAAACAAAGTTGGCATGCTTGGACCAAGAATGTTAGTAAGCTATCACAAACTCTTGACCAGGCTTAGTATTTCGGTGATTGGGAGCTGGGCGGAGAGCTGCATTCGTTGTAATTGGGATCTGGAGGCCGGGGGTGGGTAAAGTACTGACAGCTTCACCTCACAAGAGGTTCCGGAGAAAAGGGCAGAAAACCTAAAAGAAAAGGAAGAAAGCAAAAGGAGAAAGAACCATATGAGACTGAAGAAGGCTGTGGCACCTCAGAAAAACTACCTTAAAAGAAGGGGATGCAGAATGCTTGTTTTGCAATGAGCTCAAATCTGTTACCGGTATGGACTGGATACAATGCTAACAGATTTAGAGGTGTGCTCATGAGCCTTGCTCAAATGTATCTTGAGTGGGATTACACCATACATAAATGATATTGGGCATTCTTCTAAAGACTGTGCTCTTCAACTGTATGCAGATGACAATATTATTGCATCAAGAAAACCAGACATCCAGCAGACCCCATCAGACAGAACGGCTTGAGTATGGTTGTTATAATGCATCAGAGTTAAGGCCTATTTGGGACAACTTCAATAATAATATACCATGATCAACTGTGTCAAGGGCCATAGAAAGGTCAATAAACAGTGCAACAATGCTCTTTTTAGCATCTAAAGCATTGACAACATAATTCACAACCAGTGTGATTATTGTATTATTGCAATGACTCTGTCTGAACCTAGATTGATTCATATTCAAGACATTTCTCAGTTAAGAACAAAGCTGAATATTTACCAACTTCTCCAGAACCCTGGCTAAACAGGCAAGCCTAGAATTGGTTACTGCAATCGCCACCCTTTTACTATAGGTAACACATAAAGCTCCAGAGAAAATTACGTTGAAATGGAAGGTTTTGACTGAGAAACAGAGGTGTTGTAATTAAGAGACCCCTGCAAATTGAATGCTTCTATTTCTCACTCAAAACCTTTGGTCTGTGGAGCTGTCTGTGTTGCTAACCATCTCTCACAGATGGTTTAAGAGCGCTCCAGCCCATTAGGACAAGGCAGGACCGTGGATGAATATTTTGTGTTTTTATGATCTTATGAGCCTCTATGCTGTGTGGAACAATAAAGAAAAAGACTATCTAACATTCTGTGCTGTTGTAAAACGTTTCCATTCCACCTTTCCTGCATTGTTCGTGTATGGCAGCTGAGCCCCACCAACCGTTCACAATAAAGATAAAAAAATCCCTTTACGGCTTCTGAATCAAAAGGTTAAGGTAGTGACAGTGGCCGGGGGCTGCTAGGGGAGAGGCGACATTCTGATTAATTTGCAGAATAAAACGGCTTATAAAGTTAACAAACACCAGTGATCTAAAATTTGGTCTCAGCTTTAAAAACATGCTAAGCTTTCTGCATAGAAAACCATTTTGGCTAGCAATGATTCAAGACCGTATTGAAAGAACAGCACAAAAATAAAGCTTAGACCAAGTTAATAAGCAGTTGATAGTTAACAAAACCACTGGGCGAAGGTCGGCACATTTTCCACTAGTCACAATGTAGGCTACTTTGTTTCAAGGCTATAATTTCTGATGCTTGATTAGTGTTCTCAATCCAGGTCCAAGGGACACCAAATGGTGCACATTAATGTTTTTGCCTAGAGACTGACATCTGATTTAAATGTTGCCCTCCAATTTACACACATGATTGACGTAGCAAAGTCTTTAATTTGAATCTGGTGTGTGTGTGCTTGGGCAAAAACTAAAACATGCAACCCTTGGGGCACCCTGGACCAGGATTGGGAAACCCTTGTCTAGATTGTTCCTTATTCACGATATTATGCAAAGCTGGTGCACGGACATGGAAATAAAACACAGCATTCAGCTGGCTCACTGAAAAGATTCAGAAAGCCCATTTGGAATTTGTTTAATATATTAGTCGAACAGGAGTCACAAGGCCATGGACCTCTTCGCAAAAAGGGATGCCCATCAGTTGCACAATTTGGTCTAGACGATTTGGATAAACTATCGACTCAGATTCGTTACAGATGTAAACAGCATGGGTTACCTCACTTCAAAACATAGATAACAGAAACCATAGAATGTGCTATTAAAATGAACAAAAAATTACCAATTAGTGCTTTTAACACTTACTATCTGTTTGAAGGTGCAGCCTGTGTCAAAACACTGCGGTATATACTCATTTAATGCACTGTTTGCTTTGTATGTTCCTGTGCCATGGCTAGTTAGGCATAAGTAAATTGTGTTTGTAGGCACCAACACTGAAGCTGAAACTCTTAATAACCATGGCATTGTGTATGTGGACTAATACCTTGGTACCACACACAAGCTTAAAGTAGACATTTTTGCTAGCAGTTGCAGAGTGAACTCAAACAGACATTGAAAAACCATCAAGTTATTAAATTACAGCACCAGCAAAAAAAAATCATTTTTCTTGGCGATTTAGATGTGGCTCATGTCAATATCAAAACACTACTAGTTAGTACCATTCCACCTAAGCTCCTTGGGAAGACGTTTTTAATAGCCCATTGGCTAACTTGCGTTCAAGCCCTGCTTTCTGCTGTCACAATAACCATATTTGATTAAGAATTGTTGAATGATTTATTTTCAGGTAAGGCATAAAATAACTGTGTTGGCAACCCACCTCAGACTTTCTATGGTGGAAAAAACCTGGTCTCACATCACTTCAAATAAGAGGCACTTGGGTTAAGTACATTTGTAAATTAATCTAAGTAGTTTAATGGAACCGCCCAGTGAGCAACAAGGTGTTTGTGCGTGCGTTTTAAGACAACTGCTCAGAGATGTGCTGTTGCTTTCTCAAGGAAGTTATTAATAGATGTGTACTTGTCCGTAAGTAGTTGCTTCTAATGTACTATTTCAAATTGATAACTGAAACCAAATTATATAAACATATATCTGAACCTAGTTCAGGCGGCCTGCAATTAAAATAAAAAAATATTGTATCACTCACCTGATTCATACTCTGGTCTCCCACATGATGTACTGTCTTTAAACACTACACCACAGCGCTACATGTTTCCCCAGAAGCTAGAGACCATTGAGCATTGTTTTGAACTGATTAACATTTCTTATTAGATTTAAGAGCACAATGCTGGTAAATCGGAAAAACAAACAAAAAAACAGTTTGAAAGCCAGAAAGAGACTCAAAGCTAGAGACACACTAAAACTAAAAGATTCAGCGAGTAGTGTATGTTGTGAAGAAAGTGGACCAAAAGGGCTCAAGACAAGAGGAATCAAGTCAACTAAAGTGTCAATCACTTCAACCTATTTAAACACATCCCTTCATATCTGTGCCATTGAACAGCTTAAATTTACTTAAATAAATGGATGCCAAAGAACTTCTACACTAGAACATCTCTTTACAGCATGGATGCTGCTCGATCCAGCAAATGTTTATTCAAAGTTCAGCAACACATTTTAAATTATTCCTGCTAAGCAAAATCTGGGGTGGATTATTTTGCAAGTGCAGTAGAAAACTGAATGGCAAAACATTTACAACAGGAACCAACATTTCTACTGGACAAATTCAAATAGGGCACTTAATGATTTTATCCTGTTCACTTTAATTTGTTTCCTAATACATAAACTCCTTAAAATGTAAGTAGCATATATATTGAAAAGGGGCATTTACTGAAACACAGAAAAATCAATGGCTCCGCTTGCTTCTCTCCCTTCTCCCTTTTCTGAAGTAATCACAGATCAACATTGGTGAAAGTAATAGGACAGTAACCCTGCTTTCATCTATCCAACCTACTTAAAGACAATCTCTTAATTACCTCAAGGAAAGGATGGGCAGATGCATTTTGGAAGTGATCTAAAAAGGCCTTCAAATCTGAAAGAGGCAGAGTCTGAAGGAGGTTAGCTCTGTCTGAAGAGATCTGCTTACGTAATCCCTTGCCCAGTTAACCACTGCAGCCCTTAAAAAGAGGACGGCCGCATTCCACTCAAACCAGGGCCACGATGCAAAAATGCAGCATCATCATATTTCCTTTACAAGCACACAAACTCTATCCATCATGCTCCCACCATCACCCTACCCCTTCCTCGCTCAGCCTCCCCCTTTGCCTACCCATGGCTCTCTCCTCTCCTTCCCTCCACAGTTCCTCTTTCCATCCAGCAAGTCCACTGACACACACCCACAATACATAACTGGGCTACATCAGATTGTTTAAAATCAATACAAAACCATTTGCTAGACATGTAGAAGCCACAGAACTATCAAAACAACCGGATCCAAAGCTGATACACTGTCCAAACAGGGAGTTATTTAAGTTATTTGTTAATGGCTACTTATGGTTATCATCACAATAACAGTTTCATTCTACTATCACAACCCTGCTAGGAATACTCTCACACCACTATCAAGTTGCCAGAAAATACCTTTTGTATTTATACTTATATACTAGAAATACAGAAGAAAGATCTGTTCAGAGAATACTTTTTATACTCATTATGAGAAAACATCACTACTGAATAAGATCTTATTTAGATCTTATTTAAAAGCTTAAAGAGAGTTTATTCAAAATTCATATTTTTTCAAACAATCCATTATTCAGCTTTGTCCCAGTCTAGCACTGTCCAAATTCATGAATGGAAACGATTTGTACCACTGTAGCAAAGCTGCATTGCAAGAGGAAAATTACTTCAAACACTTGAAACTACATTCGATAATCTACCGCGCTAGTATCGTTTTTTTAATTTTTTTTTTTTTACTTTGCACTGACAAAACAGCAGGCGAATTTGGTGAATTGAAACTGGCACTAGCAAACTATTTCCAGTAGTCACCATACACCACTTCTGTTCTTCGGCAGTGATGTCATTGAGGTGAGCGTGAACTTAAGCCTCAACTAGCTATATGAAGATAAGTTGCATCGCCAAACTGGCCCATTGTCTTTAGTGGACATCAGAATAATATTTAGAATTGTGGAAAATGCAGTGGGCATAAGAATGGAACAAGGGATGTGGGAGAGGAGACTTACGGTTACATATCTGTAAGGTTTATTTACAGTTACATCTCTCAACCACATCACGAGGATGACATTTAGCCTCCAGCAGGGGTGGGTAGTAACACGTTACAAGTAACACAAATGAGTAAAAGAGTACTTTTCTAGTTACTTTCTGAGGGTGGTACTCTTTATTCTTACTTTTAAATAAATCATTGCCTATTTTTACATTTAAATTAGGCAACATACTCATTTTTCCCCAAAGACACAACAGCTTTCAAAATCTCATCATCATACCTCTGCAAGCACATAGAGGTAAGATTAGCGAACCGGCTCGCGTTACCTAGCCAGCAAAAACCTTATTATAGCTTTCCTTTTTTTGCATTTAACTTTTTATTATTGAACAAGTACAAGTACAGTACAAAGAAATGCAGTATATCCTAATGATAATGTAATATTCTAGCTTACTTACAACATATAATAACACTACAGCTGGTTAGTATATTTGTATTAGTGGTTCATTGGGCTTGAGTTTATTTAGTAATGCACTAGTTAACAGCAACATACCCAGTCAAGCTAGATAGATTTTTGTTGATATTGCAACTAAGCCTCCTGCAAACCAGCAGGCTTAGTTGCAATGCAGTCAGTCATTACACCGAAGACCTAACTTACTATTAACAAATATTTAATTGACTGTGCATTACTACACAAGATAACATATTTTTTTACCAGTAACATGTATAATGGTCTTAATTTGCAAGAATCTTATTTGCAACACAGATAATAGAAATACAGTATTATTTATTTTTGCAATACATTTGTTTTCTATTCTGCATTACTGTAGGCTGACTGGAAAACAAATGCCTATTCAAACATAAAAAAATAGGTTTGCATTTGTACTTAAATCCTTTTTTCTTGTTGTTTATATGGCGTTAATGTGTTGAACAAAATTTGTAACTAGTACTCAAGTACTCTTTTACTCTTACTTGTTGTTTTTTCAGGTGGTACTTCCAAGTAACAGTACTTCTGAGTACAGGTTTTCAGGACTGTAGCTGATATCTCTCCAATTGATATTATTGTTTTGTCAAATATGCCCAGTAGTAGAATACTTTAATATTTTTTGTTGAGGCTATTATAAACATAGTCATACTCTGTTTTTATCCAAAAACCCTGAAGCATGCTTCTAGTCACTTTATATAATTGGATGCCAGCATTTGTGCGCTAATATAGTCTGTTTTAATTTCCATTATAACCCTCTTGTAGTCCTTGTTCACACATGACTGAGTGGACCCGTATGACTTCAACTCAAGCATCAAGCATGCTAACTTGAACACTATGTTGCCTCGATCTCATGTAACGATCAAACAGTGGTGCCAGGTTAAACCTCCCCCTCAACGTAATAAAAAAACAAAGGAGCCAATCATGGACTCGGGGAAATGGTAGAAAGATAGGGACAAAAAGGAGGGTGAATAGAGAGTACTAAATTCCACAACTTGCAATCAACAGAGTACCTGAAGTGGTTCAACTACCCTGCCATGAAGAAAGTCCAACAAACGTCCTTTTAACCTCAGATGGAGTGCATTTAGCATGTCCTAGAGAATTCTCACAAATGTAGTTTTTAGGCCATGAGCCATGTTTTCAAAAATAATGTGGGCATCAATCACAGAAAATACTTCTGTGCTTAAGCACAGAAAACATGCTCATTTTCAGGGTATTTTTGTCACGGTAAACATTTCACTATGAAAACATGCCAACTGTAATTATACACATTCTTCATCAAGGAACGCACACCACTCGGTCATTCTCTCACACAGCACACACTCAGCACACTGTCTCTCACTGACTCCCCCGTCTTCTTCCTCCTAAGAACAGCAGAGCATACACTGCCAGCCTGTGCTCATTGTTCTATCAAGTGAATTGTTAATAGCCTATGTAATCTTTTTAAGCAGGTGGCTCTCTTCTGTCAAATATTAGGTCTTCATACCGACCACGGCCTGGGGATGAGATTAGCGGACACTAGTAAAATGTTCACTTGTTTATCTTCATAGATTTAACAGAATTATCATTGTTTTTTAGATGAGAGTAGTTGTATTATCCTACACTTGTTGGCATCCCACCAAAGTGTCTAGATGTACCTGCCTTATGCAAAATGTAACCACATTTGGCGGGTTGTGGGTGTTAATTTTATTCCCCACACACAAGCACCGACTATGCGCCATCTAGGGATTAGTAGGGCAACTGCATTGTCCACAGTTCCATGGCTCTTTGTAGGACAGAAAGGTCATCTCAACATGCCATCACAAGCACGCTGCCTGCCTTCCAGGAAATTTACTTCCTTGGCGGCTTCTAAAACACTATGAAGACAATCATGGAGCTAAATCACTCAAGCCATGGGATGTTGGCACTGCTGCAATCTAGCTGAGATGCAGGAGTATTTTAACACAGAGATGGATTAAGGACTTCACCTAGACCACCAGACTGTCAATCATCAACATAGAGATGACATATTACCTTATGGTTACAGTGTTAAGCTAGTTATCAATGTGTTAATGGTTTCAGTACCAATGCCAAAATGTTCTAAATAAATGTGTGGCCTTGAGTGAGGCATTTAACCCTAAGGGTTATGGCAATCTGGAAAAAACAAAATGGCTGCCTATCTGCACTGCACCTTTGCAAACTCACACATACTCGCACATGTCCGCACACTCCCCATACTCACACATTCCATGGTCATTCGGTCTCACCAATTCTCACACAGCATACACCCACACATTCACCCACATTCATAGATAGTCAATGTGGCTGTCGCATGTACATTTATATGAGTGAGTGACTGGATGACTGACTCACTGAGTACCCCAAGCTAAATAGCGTAGTGGTTAGAGAAGCGGACCTGTAAACTATAGGTCCCACGTTCGTATCTCCTCACAGGCAAAGCAAAGTATGCATTATGAATTATTCCGTATAGACAGAAACTTCGCTGGCTTAAAACTTTAGTATCTAGTGGATTTTCAAGGTATGCTTCCGTGCATGCATTTTGGATCGGGATAGACAAAAACATTTGCTGGCTACAACATACAGTAATTATGTTTATAGTTAGCCTTTACTAAAACAGTATACAGTTATATTGCGAATGTTTCTGGCATGGAAAAACTCATCTTCAGTCTCTATAGCAATTGCTCAATTCTTATGATTACTCCTAGGAGGTAAGTAGATAGCCTTCTACGCCGTGGCGTTGTAGTAGAAGACAGTGCATCTAACGTGGATGACCTAATTTCGAAACCACTTAGAGCAACGACATTTGTTAATTTTATGTGTAGGCCGCAATAAAACTTTAATGTTATACAGTATTGCGACTGTTTCTGGTACATTCCATGATTCTCTCGTCTTTTCATTTGATTGTTATTGAGTCAATATCATTCACGAATGAAAGAAAAAAGTATATTGTTATGCCATTAAAGAAAACAATTATTTACTATTACTGGCTAAACATCCAGTGGCAAATGCCATAACAATGTAATTCAGGAATGGCCAGTTAGCTGTTAAAACAGCCAGTGGCAAATACAGCCAGTGGATTCATTCAGGGTACACAAAAGTCTATATCAACACCCATCAAGTTTATAGCTCTGTGGTGTAGTGGTTAAAGATGCTGCCTTCCATGTGGGCGACCTAGGTTTGAATCTTGAGAGGGCAACACATTCTATTGTGGGCCGGCTGAGCTGGGCTTGCCTGGTTTCTTGTTAACCTTTTGAATTGTTTCAGGATCCAATACACAAGATTTTTACTACACCTGGGATCAGGGACATCAATAGAAATTCATGGATGGGGGCTAAGCCTCTATTTGGGGGGTTTGGGCATACTCCCAAAAACATGTTTTCTTTATATATTTTTTGAATAACAATGGGTTTAATATATATACATTTTATTAAATTTAGCAAAAACAACTGTACTATGCAGACAAAACACTTTTGGCTACTGTAGTTTTTAGTAAATGAACATCTAGATACAGTATATATTCTGTTTCTAAATAAGATTTCTCTGAATCATTTCAAAACCAAATTTTGTCATGAGGCCATGCATCTCGAAATGAAGTCATCATTTTTTTTAAATTATAATTAAAAAAACTCATTAACTAACTGGATCTACCTACCTCTAAACAGAATAAGTATACGTCTGTGAAATACGTATTGTTTTGCAACTGCTTGCCATTGAAACAGAACAATTTAACAACTTATCTCGAACCCCATACTGTCGGCATATCCGACAGCAATTTGGAAAAACATCTTCTTGTACAGAGTAATCATTTGATCAAGTCATCAATGTTTATGATGATTAGTAGTGACATACAAATGTTAGCTAACATGTCATTAATGGGAAATCAATATTTTCAGTAGTTGATTTGTGACGTAGCTAAAAATATGACCCCCTACTATTGGCCACAAATATTTTTTTGAATATCATTATTATTGGTTTTTGTATGTATTGCAAATGACAGCTTAGTCTTCTCTGAAGTTCCTACTAGAAAGTTGTCACTTGCTTTCTTACCTTCCGACGTCTAAGTCGAATTTCATGAACTGCAACTTGTCTAAACAATTTCCATATATTACATTTTTAAGATCTCAAAAAAAATCATCTTCATACATTTCTATAAATCTTTTTTGGTAGGTTAGCTGAAAGAGTAGCAAAACATACCGTCTTGAACATTAGGATTTCTCTTACCACAAGAAACGTCCAATAATGGGGGTGGCCGATAGTAGGTAGTCATTTGCTACTTTTTACAGAAGAGAGCTTGCTTCACATGAGCAAGTTACATTCAAAGCAACAAACTCAACCGAACATGCTGCCAAATGAACCCGATTCGGTTGAATTTCTATACTATTTATAAGAAGTTTAGATGCGATGAAATGGTTGAGGAATAAAAAGTCACAGAGTATATATATTGACTGATATATAGATTTATTTAGGGGCCGGATAATGAATATTTGATCGGGTCTAAAGCCCCACTAAAATAGGCCTAGTGATGTCCCTGTCTGGGAAAACCGGTTATAATGTGTTCTGTATGCAATCAAAGAAATGTTTGAAACGTAATAACTCAAACATTTCTTTTACCCTCTCCCCCACTCTCAATAGGCCTATATATTGTCTTTCAGTACATCAGTCTCATGGGATGAGAACATAATCAAATCACTACACTTAGTGAGGAGGCAGTGATGCCATCCCTCCTCGTATGTCAATACGAAATCTCCACTCCACAGTATCACCGTATCAAAAGCCTGTTGCAAAACACACGATGGCATCAAAGGTTTTTACCTCCGTGACCCCTCTTAAATGCTGTCACCCAATCCTTTTGCACATGAACATTTCAAGCGAATTTTTGCAAGGTTCGAAAATGAACATGTTCCATTATTTCATCAATAATTTAGCGGCGTCCCACAACTGGGGCACAGTCCCTTCCTGTAACGCAATCACTGTGCAGAGATTGGAATCTCCCCATGCAGGCCTTCAGGGACTCACTACCCTGACTTTGACCACCTCTGCTGTCAATGTACTTCGTGCAAACATTTTAATAGGCAAAAATAAGTTTTATATGCTTTTCATTAGATGGCAACTTTTTTTGTTGGTCAGGTAAACTACCTTTAATTAGCTTGACACCGTATTTAAAATGTGCTGTCTTAAAAATGAATTCCAGGAAAAAAACACTTGTTCAAATAGCCATTGTCTTCTTCAGTCATTGTTCTGTTTGAAAAATAATTGATTGTCCCACTATGCGTAAACCAGATGGGATGACGTATCGCTGCAGAATGCAGTGGTAGCCATGCTTGTTGAGTGTGCCTTGACTTAAAAAGGCAGTTTTACCTGCAAAGAATACCATAACACCTCCTCCTTGATTCATGGTGGGAATCACACTTGCAGAGATCCTTTGTTCACCCACTCTGCGTCTCACAAAGACAGGGTGGTTAAAACCAAAAATCGCAAATTTGGACTTGTCTACTGTCCATTTCTCGTGTTTCTTGGCTCAAGTAGGTCTTCTTATTGGTGTCCTTCAGTAGTGGTTTCTATGCAGCAATTAGACCATAGCAGCCTGATTCATGCAGTCTCCTCTAAACAGTTGTTAGTTGATGTGTCTGTTACTTGATCTTTGTGAAGCATTTATTTGGGCTGCTGTCTGAGGTGTAGTTAATTGCCAATTTCTGAGGCAGGTAACTCTACCTTATCCCTGCAGCAGAGGTGACTCTGGGTATTCCTTCATGGGGCGGTCCTCATGAGAACCAGTTTCATCACAGTGCTTGATGGTTTTTACGACTGCACTTTCTAAGTTGCACTTGAAATAAACCTGATGGACTGATCTTCATGTCTTTAAATAATGATGGACAGTTGATTATTTTTGCTTATGTGAGCTGTTCTTGCCATGATATTCACTATTAGTACAGTACATGCATAATGACTGTCTTCTGTATACCAACCCCACTATGTCACAACACAGCCGATTGTCTCAAATGCATAAAAAAATAAGTTCCACCAATTAACTTCCAACAAGGCACAGCTGTTTTTGAAAAACATTCCAGGTGTCCACCTCATGAAGCTGGTTGAGAGAATGCAAAGTGTGCAAAACTGTCACCAAGGCAAAGTCTGGCTACTTTGAAGAATATACAGTATGAAATGTATTTTAACTTAACACCTTTTTGGCTGCTACTTAATTCATAATTTTGATGTCTTGGTTATTTTCTTTAATGTGGAAAATGGTAAAACTAAAGAAATATCCTTGAATAACTGGGTTTGTCCAAACATTCGACTGGTACTGTATTTTAAACAATTTCCTTTTTGCTGGTCTGCGTAAGCGGAGCCTGCCAAGTAGAGCGAATATCTCTTACTGAGTTCGGATCTCCTCACATGCAAAGTGAAGTACGCATAATGAACTATTCCGTATAAACGAAAACTTTGCTGGCTAATACATTCAGTATTTACATTCTAGTAAGCCTGAAATAAAATAGTTTACGGTTATATTGGGACTGTTTCTGGTAGATTTTCTAAGTATGCATCAGTGCATGCGTTTTGGGTCAGGATTTACAAACACATTTGCTGGCCACAACATACAGTAGTTACGTTATAGTACGCCTTACCTAAAACTGTATACGTTATATTGCTACTTCCTGGCATGGAAAAGTTCATCTTCAGTCTTGCTAGCAATTGCTCAATTCTTATGATTATTCCTAGGAAGTTAGTAGATACTAGTAAGCCTAAGACTGGCTAATAAACTGTTAAAACATCCAGTGGCAAAAGCCATACAGTTTATAAATGCTATGGTGGAGGTAAATTTAATAAGAAATGTTAGTCAGTTAACCACAATACTCAAAGTTGTCTAGCGACTGCTGGAAAGTGTAATGCCATAGCATAGTGGTTAAAGGCGCTTATCCCTTGTCGGGTCGCGGGGGCAGCAGCTCCAGCAGGGGACCCCAAACTTCCCTTATCCGAGCTACATTTGCCAGCTCTGACTGGGGGATCCCGAGGCGTTCCCAGGCCAGTGCCTTGGGGGCATCCTTACCAAATGCTTGAACCACCTCAACTGTCTCCTTTTAATGCAAAGGAGCAGCGGCTCTACTCCAAATTCCTCACGAATGACTGAGCTTCTCACCCTTTCTCTAAGGGAGACGCCAGCCACCCTTCTGAGAACTCATTTCTCCCGCAATCTAGTTATTTCGGTCATGACCCAGCCTTCATGACCATAGGTGAGGGTAGGAATGGATATTGACCGGTATATCGAGAGCTTTGCCTTCCGGCTCAGCTCTCTTTTTGTCACAACGGTGCGGTAAAGCGAATGCAATGCCGCCCACGCTGCTCTGATTCTCCGGCCAATCCCCAGCTAAATTTTTCCCTCACTCGCGAACAAGACCCCGATACACTTGAACTCCTCTACTTGGGATAGAACCTCATTCCCTACTCGGAGGAGGCACACTATCGGTTTCCTGCTGAGAACCATGGCCTCCGATTTAGAGGTGCTAATCCTCATCCTAACCGCACTCGGCTGCGAACCGGTCCAATGAGTGCTGGAGGTCACAGACTGATGATGCCATCAGGACCAAATCATCTGCAGAAAGCAGCGATGAGATCCCCAGCCCACCGAAATATCAAACCTCCCCACCCCGACTGCGACTCGATATCCTGTCCATAAATGACAAAGCGCAGCCCAGACAGAGGCCAAACCTCACTTGGAATGAGTCCAACTTACTACCGAGAATCCAATAGTTATTGTATCAATGTCATTCACAAATGAAAGAAAAAATTACGTTATTATGCCATGAAAAAAAAGGAATACGTCTTATGCTATGAAATGGATGCCCTCCCACCAATGCCATTTGGGGGTGGAGTCACTGGCTTGTTGTTGTCTCTCTGTTGTGCACTGGTGCAATTGGGCTGTACTCTGCTGGCAATACTCGGCCCACATTCAGGATGATTGTGGTTGGTGGGTGTCCCTTTGATTGATGCTTGGCAATGTGGGTGGATTGATTTCCTGCCTGTTGGGCCCTGTAGGGTCTATTTTCCCCCTCTTCTGTCATTTTAAACTTGGGAGGACATGAGGTCTTGACCCACACCTGTGGAGTACCAGGCTTGACTCGGTCCCTGTCCAATGTCCTCCTGGTCGTCTTGCAGATCAAGACGATACCTGACGATTTCAGCTGCCACTCTGCTGACCCCCTCCCCCTGTCTGTCCCTGTCTGTCTGGTCATGCCTCTGAAAGGGACTAGGATTAAATAAGACTCTAGGCTTAGCCCACATGCATCAATTAACTATTACAATTTGGACTCTAAATATGTTCACCTGACACAGCCGAAGAGCACTGGTCACCCATCTGAGCCTGGTTCCTCTCTAGGTTTCTTCCTAAATTTCATATAGTTCCCTAGCCACTGAAATTTAACACTACTGTAGTTTGCTCCCTGGGGTTTAAGGCCGTGTGTTTTGTGAAAGTACTTTGTGACAACTGCTAATGTAAAAAGGGCTTTATAAAATAAATGTTATTGATTGATGAAATGAAATAACTTTGGCAAACTCTCTAGCATCTGCTACATTCCAATATGTTAGTAGATACTGTAAGAGCTTATTACAGGCTAATATGCTGTTAAAACAGCCAGTGGCAAACATCATGGAAGCTATTTGTGGTGGAGGTAAACTTAGTAAGAAACATTACTCAGTTTAACTGTGTCACTATCATTCCTGAATGGCAAATTTGCTGTTGAAACGGTCAGTGGCGAAAGTGTATTTGTTCAGGGTAGACACAAGAAGCTGTACTGACACCTGTCAAATGTATAGCTCTGTGGTGTAGCGGTTAACGACACAATGTTCCACGCTAGCGACCTGGGTTCGGATTCTGAAATGCCAACACTTTCTATTGTGGGCCGGCTGAACTAGGCTTGCTTGGTTTCTTGTTTTTACTTAGAGATTATTCCTGTATTAATATTTTGTAAATATAATTTCAATAAAAGGCCATTTTAACAATCAATACATATATTTTTTATATTTCAAAATGTTCAAGTATTCTGTACCGAATTGTCAAACCATCTGTACTGCATGCTCTGTCTCCTGTACTGAATAGTCAGACACAAAAATCACTTTGTTTGCACTTGTTTAGAAATCAGCTGTATATAATACTGGTTGAAATAATGATCACGCACCCTGTTGTCAAGGGAGAGTAATTCAATTATTTATTGCTGCAAATGATAGTCTTGTTCATGAGGTTACAGACCCGGTCATACACAATGTCTTACAAACTCAATCTCATTTCACTCAGTCTCAAAGAAACTTCTGGTCATACCTCAGCTTTACAGACATCCCTCACAGAATACACATCCCTGTACAGTAAACCCATTGGCTGATTACTGTTATTCTTTGAATGAATGTGTACAGATAAACAGATAGCAAAATACTATCCAAACATAACAAGCATACACTTCAACGCAATATATGGTTTCTGGAGGAATGCTAACCTATTTAGCTCCTCAGGGTAAACCTAGGGCTCTTTCAGTGTCCTGAACCACTAACTTAGATCATGTGTACGAAAAGTGTTCTCTTGCATGAAATAGGTGGTATTTTGTTTTAAATTTTGTCTCATCCTGCATTGTCATCTATGGAACCTGAATTTGTTCGTGGTTGTTTGATCAGGCCTGGTATCTTCCCAATGTAAGAGGACTCTCATTGTATTTTTGGAAAATATTCAGGGAAGTTATGTGGCTTTAAAACAAAAGTTTAAATGCCTTCAGTTAAGCTTAGATAATTATTGGGTAATGCATTTGAATATATAATCTCTGATTTAAATGTAAATAGCACGTCTAAATAAGTAGCCTAATTATAATTGTTTTTCTTTTGTATTCATAGAGTATCTGCAATGTTCTGAACGAATCACTTTTCCTGAATGCACGACAGCTCTGAAGCAGCGCCCTAGCAATACTTCTTGTTGGCCTCTGTACCACCTTCACAGAGGTGTCATTCAAAGTTGTGAGAGTCAGGACACTGAGGGAGGTTTTCACACTTTTGGTTAAGTGTTTTGGAAAGCTAAGGGAATCGTTAGCTGTGAGTGGACAAGTTTAATTTGATATTGAAATTGGGCATTGAGCTAGCAACTACACTATCACTGTATTTCTGTAAGCATCAGATGAAGTGTAAATAAAAATGGCTATTTCTTATTAGTAATAAAGATGTATGCAGCTGTATACACTGTCTCTCTCTACTATTTAAAATAATAAAGGCCAATTAGATGCAGAATTTAGTAAAACAGTAACAATTTTCCCTAGCACTTTTTGTTTGTTTTGTTGGTGGCATAGAGTCCATAGTACAATTAATGTTTATTTATTTAGTTCTGTTTATTTTGCGTGCATTGAAATTGTTTAGGCCGTTACTACTTTATCTCAAACCGATTTTGAAGATTCAGCATTTCCCTTATTTTCTGTATGTTGTATATCTGCCATCTGATGGTGTTTTTGCAGGACAACGTAAGCGGAGCCGGCTAAGAGAATGTCACATACTGAGTTAATGAGTGTGTGACTGACTTACTGTCTGAGGACCCTTTGTTAAAGAGCATAGTTGTTAGAGAAGTGGACTTGTAATTTATTGGTCCTGCATTCAGATCTTCTCAAAGGCAAAGCAAAATATGCATAATGAATTATTCCGTATAGATGAAAACATAACTGGTTAAAACCTTCAGTATCTACATTATAGTAAGTCAATGCAAGTAAATAAAACCGTTATGTTTCTGGTGGATTTTTGAATTATGCATGTGTTTTGGGTCAGAATAGACAAACCCATTTGCTGGCTACAACATACTGTAGCTACATTATATTAAGCCTTAACTAAAACTGTTTACAGTTATTGCGACTTCCTGGCATGGAAAAGTTCATTTTCAGTCTCTCTAGATATTGATCAAGTCTTTTGAATATTCCTAGGAAGATAGTAGATACCAGTAAGTCTATTACTGACTCGGAAGCTGTTAAAACGGCCAGTGGCAAAAGCCATACTGTGCATAGATGCTTTGGAGGTACATTTTATAAGAAACGTCAGTCAGTTTAACACAATGCTCAGTGGTGTTTAGCGACTGCTTTAATGTGTAATGCCGTGGCATAGTGATTAAAGGCAGCGTCTTTCACATGGAAGACTTAGGTTCAAATCTATTGAGAGCAACGAAATGTATACATTTTATTTGTAGGCCACAATAACTAGGTTTATACTGTATTGTGACTGTTTCTGGTACATTCCATGATTCTCTCGTCTTTTCACTTGATATAACAGTTAGTTATCATCACTATTGATAGTTATTGTATCAATGTCATTCACGAATGAAAGAAGAATGTATGTAATGCCATGAAAGAAAAAAAATACGTTCTTAGGCCATGAAATGAAATCGCTTTGGCAGACTTGCTAGCAATTGCTCAATTCTTGACAGTTCGAATTAGGTTGTAGATACTGGTAAAGCCTATTACTGGCTAATACGCTGGGAAACACATAGATATGAAGCATAGATGGGACAAAAAGTTCTGACATCTCAATAGCTGCGCCATCTTAAATGGGACCAGTTTGGAAATGTCAAGCAACTAAACACTAGCCATGGTGAGATTTTGTCCAGCAGTAATTTGGTCCAGAAAAATTATAAATGATGCAAAGTAGGTGGAAAGCATTGTTCACACATCAGTAATTAGTGTAGATAACTTTACATACCATGTTTTTAATCAATGAACCAGAAAGTGAATCCAGCATTACTGTATTTGTTGAGCTACGTAACTTTACAGTATCAGAATTCTGTTTATTCTTTTAATTCATAGTCTCTGCTAGTTTGCTTCAATCGCAAATGAATAAATGTTGCACACAATGTATGTGAAATAACGTATTTTCTAATTACTGTATATGATCAGTAAGTGGTGAATTTGGGTAGCGTTTGCCCACAAAAAGTTTCCTTGTTTCTCCTATTTCTGCCTTCCGAATACTATGCTTACTGTTAGCATACCAATTTCAGTGAGCTAGCTTGCTCCATGTAGCGTACTGTTAGTAAAATTGGGATTTCTACAATTCAATGAAATGTGAACGAGAGGGGGGGTGGGTCTGCCGTTCACCAACAATCAAGTAGGACCAGTGGAAAAACAGACAGTCAAACGGGGGTTTAATGGGCAAATTAAAAAAATCCCTGTATTTCTTTATTTGGGTCGGCCAACAGGTAGTCACCGATAATTTTCTTTGTTCTTGAAGCAAACGGAACTTAAACTGACTACTCTGTCCAACTTCACAAATGAAAATCATACAGTCCGGCTCGTCTTCTGGCATATTTTTCCTCTTTTGCAGCCTCAATCCGGCGGTTCATCGCTCAGCCCTGCACTTGCGCCTCCGTTAAGGGCACCTGTTTTATATGGGAGAAGGAGACCGATAATTACTCCCCCAGGTGTCCCTGGTTGTGTCTGATTGCCCCGCACCTACTTGCTGCCTCTGGCTGTGGCTGGGTTGGGAGCTCTGGCTCAAACCGACCCTGTCACAGAAATGTTTATATTTATATAAATATGAATATTCTATAACTATAATGCATATATATTTTAGCTTTGGGAATAAAGAAATAAACATTTGCACTATATTTGAAGTAGTTTATCTAAGTACTGTATCTTCTTACATTTGACCATAGCCATTTTGTACTCTAAATTATTAAACAATTTCAGATATATTTGTTTGTTAATGTTCTGAAAAGTACAGTCATTTTCTGCATAATGCATGGCAGTGGCTTTTTATATATTATTAACGAAATGTAACTGTTATAAGAACTAAAATACTACTTGTACCATGTGTTCGTATTGTAGATTGTTTAGAACAGCTCCCAGGTAAGATGGCTGTCAAATTGTTCCATTCGGATTTATAGGGGCTCCATGACATCAGCCCATCTACTGTTCTGCTATCTATGGTTAAAACAGCCAGTTGCTAACGGCATACAGTTCATTGACGCTATTTGTGGTGGAGGAAAACTTGGTAAGAAAAATTGGGCTGTTAATCTGAATTAATATCATTCACGAATGACCAATTAGCTGTTGAAAAGGCCAGTGGCAAAAGATGATTTGTTCGGGGTAGACACAAGGCTATACTGACACCAGTCAAATGTACAGCTCTGTGGTGTAGTGGTTAACGACACAGCCTTCCACGTGGGCAACCCGGGTTTGAATCTCAAGAAGGCAACGCCTTCTATTGCGGGTCGGCTTAACTAGGCTTCCATGGTTTCTTGTTTCATGTGGTGAAAATTACAAACTGGCTCTAACCAGAATAGAAAAGGTGAGAGGTCCCAGTGCACAAGTGTGTAGAACGACAAATACTTTAGTGTCTAGTTTGTAAAACAAACACCTCACCGGTCCTCAACTGGCAGGTTCATTAAATAGTACCTGCAAAACACCAGTCTCAACATCATCAGTAAAAATTCAACTCCGGGAAGCTGGCCTTCTTGAAAACAAAAAGCCATATCTTAAACAGGCCAATAAAAAGAAAAAATATGATGGACGTAAGAACACAGACTATGAATAGAGGGAGTTTGGAAAAAGGACTAAGCTTGAGGTGTTCGGATCGCTAAGTAGAACTTTTGTGAGACCTAGACCTAATCAAAAGAAGGATTTGGTTTACCCTAAGTGAGTGCTTGATGCCAGTTTTTAAACATGGTGGAGGCATAGTTATTGTCTGGGGGTGCTTTGATGGTAGTTAAGTGGGAGATTTGTACAGGGTCAAAGGGATCTTGAAGAAGGAAGGCTTGCTCCTTTTTGCAACCACATGCCATACCCTGTGGATGGTACTTAATTGGAGCCAATTTACTCCTGCAGCAGGACAAGGACCCAAAGCACAGCTCCAAACTATACAAACACTATTTAAGGAAGAATGAGTCAGATGAGTCCCATTTTCTTTTACATCGTGGACAGCCATGTACGTGTGTGCCATTTACTGGGTATGTGATGGCACCAGAATGCACTATGGGAAGGCGACAAGCCTTTAGAGGGAGTGTGATGCTCTAGGCAATATTCTGCTGCGAAACCCTGGGTCCGGGCATTCATGTGTATGTCAATTTGACATGTGCCACCTACCTATACATAGTTGCAGACCAGGTACGCCTCTTCGTGACAATAGTGTTCCTTGATGCCACACTGCACAGTGTTCGGAAATGGTTTGAGGAACATAATGAAGAGTTCGAAGTGTTGCCCTGCCCCCAAGTTCACCAGATCTCAATCTAATTTAGCTTCTGTGGAATGTGCTGGACCAACACGCCCATCAACGGTGGTTCCACCTCGCAACTTAGAAGGCTTGATGCATCTGCTTAGTCCATGAAGAGATATATATGGCAGGTGGTCATAATGTTTTGGCTCATCTCTGTATGAAAGATCTATTAATCTAACTTGCCTTATATATTTTTCAAATAATTTATTGGAAATGTTTTCCCATGTTCAGTTTGAACTTACTATAGAATTGCCCATGTCAGTTACCTAGCCATGGCCAGCTAGTTACCAGGGTTCTCTACAACATTTTCACTGCCAGATGGCTAGTAGGCTAGCTAATATCGATCCTACTATTGCAACTTTCTGTTTTGGCTTAAATTTGCTGTGTAATAAATGATTGAATGCTAATTTCAGAGCTAATAAGTGATCATGGTAGGTAGATACCCAATATGCCTACCAGTGTAGATTTAAGGTGGACTGTATTAAACCTTTATTGCATATGTTGGGAATTAATCTCTTAGATTTGTTTGGTTTGTGTGGTATTTGTAACTCTTGCTATCCATCATCATACAACAGTTTAACTTATTTACATAATTTTAAAGGGAACATTTGAACAATCGCTTAAGCACATTCAATTAATTTAATTTGAGTCAACTATCCCATTAGCATGTTGAATACTTTAAGTTTCCCTCTGTGAATAATTTCCTTTGTAATTCATAAGTTCAAAGTAATAAGTTCTGTTTTTTTTACCATGGAGGATTACCATTTTACCATTAGCCACCCCAATCTGTTATACTTTCTAAACAAAGCTGCTGGATCAATGGTAGGTCTTGTTTCACTCAGACTAGGACGTGAGTGGAATTCCTTGAGTTCTGCCATGAACAGGCAATATTGAAGGGACAAAAAGGGCATTTTCAGTAAAAAAAACAAAAAAAAGGGAACAAAACATGGATTATTTCTTCATGTCTCATTTGAGTACAGATGTGAAATCATAAACATCCTTTTTCCAAAAATACATTTCTATGGTTTGCTCATCAGGACAATCCACAACGGCATGGCCAGTAGTTGTTCAACTCCCACTTTAAATTGCTCTATAGACAGGACTTTCTGTCATGAGCTGCTTCTTGTAGTTTCCCTCCTGCCATTTTAGATTTCTGACATTTAGGACCAGATTGATCAGACACAAGGCACCCCCTCACTGCATGTCCTAATGGAATTTAGTGTGACATTTTTAGCCAACGTGTCATTATAAATCTTTCTGTCTTGTCCATCCTTATGCTTTTCTCGATTTCTTCTAAATATACAGAAAATATTTACCCAGAATAGTCTGCTTCCATACAACCTTTTTCACCACTTGCGGCCAGTACGAAAAAAAGCATACAAATGCATGAACTCACTACAGAATGTTTCTCTGGATAAGAGCGTCTGCTAACCGACTCATGTAAATGTAACATACTCGGGGCTGTGAACATACACATTTAAGTCCGGTGCAAAGAAAAAGATGCTCCAGATTCTGCTTTACAGTGAATGCAAACCCTACAGTCCCTGGGGTCTGTGTCCCGTTGATCTGTTGTGATTTATTTTCTCTGGCTGTAATTATCTGAGATGGTAGCCAAAAGCCCTGCTGTTCACTGCACCTGTGCTGGCTGAGATGAGGGCATGGCACTGGGTTGGGGGAGATGGAGATTGGCACCCCCGATGGAGGACATTGGTGCAAAAAGGGCATGGGCTGCCTGGAGGGCGAAGGTTGACAGAAGCAGAGGGGTTTAGAGGGTCTCTAGGGAGGTCCGCACGGAAAACTGGAGGCAAGAGTAAAGGTTCAATGGCCTGTCAATTTGCACTCTTCCTTTTTGGAATATCTGAGACGGCATTGTAACAAATTGTGTTGTTGTCTCTGTCAATAGACAAGCCAGGGAATGTTGTTCCAGTGCACTGGGTTTGCATTGCCTGTTATGTAGAGGAATTAGGTGGTGCTGCAAAAGTTTCTTATTCTGATGGTCTTTAGTGTCATACTTTAATACCTTTTGTATTCCAATCAAGTAGGCTAGTTAGTACTAAGTTGTTGAAATTTGTTCTCCACTGGGTCTTGGCAAATGGCCTGCATTTAAAAGTGGATTGGTGGATTACTTTCTTCTTTGACGTCCTTAATATAAAACACCCTTGCTAAAGTATTCAGACCATAACCATTTCTCAATATTATAAATGATACATTCAACTGTTGCAAGACACAATTTTTCCTTCCTTGATTTTGATATTTAGTCAATCCTATTGTATCTACTATCCTGTCACTTTACAACAGCTCACAGCGGCATTTGTTTGCAGGCACCCAAGCTAGAGTGAGATAAGACCAGGTAATCCTTCTGGCTGTCTCCTCCCGAGGCGATGCAGGCCTTGGAGCAGAAAGCCTCTGGAGTCCATTGTAAACCTAAAAGTGAAACCATGCCAAAGTCTCATCATCAACCAAGTCCTTCGTCTATCTCAACCCCCTCACATGCACAGATCGATATCCGGTGGGCAGTTTCCCACGAACCCCAGGTCTCATCTCTAGGGTTAGGTTGGGTAGTGTTGAGGTCGTTGTCGCACTTCGAAGATGTTGTTGGTATTTAACACAGTGGTGGCCAATCCAATTTGTCGTTCTCTATGTAATGAGATATTGACCTGCAATAGACTGTTAACACCACAAGCGTAGTTAAACAAGCTATTGATCTCTCATCAGTCTACATTTCCCGTAAGGAACTAGTTAACCGTGCCCAGGTAATTAGTGATAGGAGACATGGGAATTAGAATTACATTTCAACAGTGTTTTAATTAACAATTTTTTCACGTGTGTTTGTGTTTGTGTTTGTTTGTGTGTGTGTGTGTGTGTGTGTGTGTGTGGTCAAATTCTTTCTGTCTTGTGTATAAAATCAATGTATTGCTTTTCTAATCGCTTCCGAGTAAGTGTGGAAGTGCAACCTTTGCTGTAACAAATGCTGTGATGCCGTTATAAGTAGGACATTTTCTCCCTGGCGTCGGCTACGTACGTCCTTTTCTTCTACACACGGCATCTTGGGTATCCTATGGCTGCACCCTGCTGACGTTTTGTTTTCTGAGGCATTCGCTTGGAGCTTAGACCATCATTAACTTGAACCTAGTGCTTGCCTGCTCAAATTATCTTTTAGTTTTTCGGGGTGGGGGTGATTTCTTTCTGGCTCATCACACCTGCTGCTGAACTATCTGCCCGTCTGATGGCCGAACAGTTAGAAAGCGTGAAAGAATAGACTCATATCATTGATCCTGCTTGTTTCCTCCCACGCCTTCGATCCACTGCCTCTTGAGAGAGAAATCTGAAGGGGAGAAAAATGAATGTAGCAGTCTAAACCCCCCAACACTGAACTTAACACTAACTTGACCCTCACCTAACTGCCTTCTAATATCAACTATAACCTCTGCCTTAATCCCTTTCTGGGAAAATAATCTAGCACCTATTCATCCCAGTAAAAGTGCCTCTCCATTCAGTTGGTGGAAACCTGAAATACTCACATGCCTCCCCAAACACTTATTCCCCCATCTAGCACAGATTTTGCTGATGTATACTTCATTGAGTAAAATGCACTTACAATTACTGGGTTGTGTAGTTGTCCCACCTAGCTATATTAAGATTAAAGCATTCACCACAAGTGGCCTGGGAAGATCGTCTGCAAAATGACCAGATGTTTACCCTGAAGCCTTACTGTAATCCTTAAACTGTACCTGCCGGCAAACTATTTTCCTTTTTGTTTGATTTCTTTGTTTAGACTTTTCACTGCACAATTAACCTGTTTTTAAGGATTTGCATTTCTCTACCAAAAAAATTTAACACAGTGCTTCTCAATCCATATTGACTTGTCTCACTGAACACATGAAACAAATATTTTCTTGTGACGGATGATTCCTTAGAGACTGGTTGACATAAAAAACATGTATAATGTATTTTAAGATTCCCAATGTCCATCTGTAGATAATCTGAAGATAGCCATACTATAAAAAAACAAATGATAATCAATGCTTCCTAGGGTTAGAGTTCAATTAAAATCGGGTTGGGGTTAGTAGATAGTTATAATGTTACTGATCCATCTGTAGATCCTCTGCAGTCTACACAGGGAGTGTTACCGAAACCAATAATAAACGGTAGTACCATAACACCAGAATCTCCAAAAACTGTCACCGTGACTAGGCAAATTTTAACCGTAGCTGTTTAAGTTGATCAGGCACACTTCTCAGTCAAGCCTTGGTTTTAAAGCACAACGTCCTCAAGGTGTGCTCTTGGGCAGCTCTTCATCGATCGCCCATGTCTTTCCGTGTGTGTTTTTGGAAGGCTGGTCGATGTGCTCACCCTTTCTCTTGTCTGTCTTCCAGGCTCGGAACGTTACCACAGGGGAGCTGGCAGCCATCAAGGTCATCAAACTGGAGCCCGGTAAGAATCTCACCTCCCTCTTCTAACCCTGAGTGGAAAGTTTTCTGTAGGTATAGGTCTAAGGGCCGATTGCCCTCCCAGATTCCCATTCAGTGGGGAAAATGCTTAACTAACAATCTTGCCGTCCTGGGTAAACTTTGGCCGACTCACCTCACTTATTCAAGACCATTTTTACCTTATCAGAATTCATCAGGACAACAGCCCCATGACCCGAATGGCATTTAGCTTCACATGCAAGTTTGTTTATGTAATTCCCATACGGCGCTCCCTGTTGAACAAGTGCTGATGAATGATCATCAGCAACAGCACTTGATGATCACAAGTAACAAGAAACCAGGCAAGCCTAGTTCAGTCAGCCTGCTTGCCCTCTGTGCCGTTAACCACTACACCACAGCACTGTACATTTGACAGGCTCGGTATAGCCTCATGTGTTGACCCTGAACAAATCTTCTTTTGCCACTGGCTGTTTTAACAGCTAATTAGCCATTCGTCAATGATATTGATACAGTTAAATTGACTAACGTTTCTTATTAAGTTTACCTCCACCAAAAATTGCATCTATGAACTGTATGGCATTTGCCACTGGACATTTTAACATTGAGAATCATGGAATGTACCGGAAACAATACAATACTGTATAACCGTAGTTTTATTGTGGCCCACAAATACAATTAATAAATGTGATTGCTGTCAATATATTTGAACGTTGGTCTTCCATGTGAAAGGCACTGTCTTTAACCACTATGCCACGGCATTACATGTTTTAGTAGTCACTAAACACGATTGCACATTGTGTAGAACTGACTAGCGTTTCTTATAAAATGTACCTCCATCATAATGTCTATGAACTGTATGGCTTTTGCCACTGGCTGTTTTAACAGCTTATTAGCCAGTAATAGGCTTACTAGTATCTACTAACTTCCTAAGAATAATCATAAAAATTTAACAATTGCTACAGAGACTGAATATTATCTTTTCCATGCCAGAAAAAGTCGCAATAAAACAGTATACAGTTTTAGTTGAGGCTTACTATAACGTAACTTCTGTATGTTGTTGCCAGCAAATGTGTTTGTCTGTTTTGACCTATGCGTACCCCACCAAAAGCAGTCACAATATAACCGTAAACTGTTTTATTTCAGACTTTCTATAATGTAGATACTGAAGGTTTTAGCCAGCAATGTTTTTATCTATATGGAATAATTCTTTATGCGTACTTCGCTTTTCCTGTGAGGGGATCCGAACAAAGGGGCCTATAGTGTGCAGATCCGCTTCGCTATTTAACTAGGGGTACTCACTCACTCAGTCGCTCACTCACTCAGTAAGAGACATCTGCTCTCCTTAGCCGGCTCCGCTTAAGCAGTCTGGCAAAATGACTTCCCTGCTAAATGTGTCGGTGTTAGTTTAAGCTTCCTTGTTACCTCTGAACCTAGATCTTGTGGGTCACTGCCCACATGACTATAGTATCAAATTTAAAAAATCCCCAGAACAAATTCTCATGGCAGATTGTCTTAAATCTTGCTGCTGTCATTGCCCCTATGTGTTATTCTGTCTTTTTTTTCTGTCATCACCTCCCCTTACGACTCCAGTGATAACTGTCACTGTCTGAAACCCCTTAAAACATTTGAAATGCATTGACTCTGGATTCTAGTGTAAATACCCCAGGCCATACCTGGTTTCTGGAGAGCCACAGGGTATGTAACTGGCTTTCCTGGATCAGTGCTTCCTTGCCCCAGCCCCAAGGCTATAATGATAGTAATATACACAGCTGTGCAGTATTATTTGTACATAATTTAGCAGACACTTATCCAGAGCAACTTAGTTGCACTTATGGTCAAGTGCGCTGCTCAAGGGCACGACCACATTTTCTTACTTGTCGGCTGTATGACCCAGTGAGATCATGGCATTGGTGGTAATGTTGGTTTGAGTATGTTGCTTATACCCCTTTTTATAATGGGCCCAATACCCTTGAATTTGATCATGCCATAAATGTATATTAAAAAATATGTATTTTTGTCTTTAATGCTGTGTTTTCTGCAACCTACCAATTGCTTTAAACCTGCCATCATTAAAGTGACTAATTAGTGATAAATCATAAATTAAGTTCAGCCATTCCAGTAGGAGTTTCCTGACATTTTCTAAGTTGCGTCTCAAAGCAAAAGCCATGGTCCGCAGAGAGCTTCCACAGCATCAGAGGGATCTCATTGTTGAAAGATATCTGTCAGGAGATGGGTCCAAAAGAATTTCCAAATAATTAGATATACCATGGAACACAGTGAAGACAGTCATCATCAAGTGGAGAAAATATGGCACAACAGAGACATTACAAAGGACTGGACACATCTACACAGAACTTGTGTATTTTTGTAAATTCCAATATCAATAATAGAATAAAAAAGGTATTTTAGGCTATGGGTAGACACTGTATGCTGAAATAGAAATCCTTGCAAAAAAAGTGCCCAACTGTGCACAATGCAGCAGTTTACAAGGAAATTTAAAACAATATGCAACCTGCTTCCAACCCTTCCCACAGCTCAAGATTCCCATCTAGAGCAACCTCTGTAGAAGTGACTATGCTATGGTATCATGGTGGTTCAGCACTCTAGCTGTTACCTATGTTGTGCATGTTCTGCAATGTCGGTTTCAAGCTACTGCTCTTTCTGGAAAAACTGTTTTATTTTATGTAATGGTCTATTAAGCAAAAGGTCCGTTTCCAACACCCAGTACATGCTACAGTGTGTACTGGGTTCAATTTCCAACTAACTCACCTGATTTAACTAATTGAAGGCTAGTTGACATGTTTCAACAGGCGCCCTTTATCCGGGCTAGTGCTGGGAAATGGTGGAATGGAATGGGGAAACACTGCATTAGGTAGCCCAATGCCAGTATGGGGCCCTGTGCAGCTCATTTGACAGAGCTTTGAACTATCAAGTTTGTTGGTTTGATTGCAACAAGTTTGAAAAAAATCACCCTAATTACTTATGTAAGTCACTTTGTAATAGTGCGTCTGCAGGATGCCTTGAATATTGTTGACACTGAATTTCAGAATCCAGCAAATAGGGCACTACCATTGACGAAAACCTATGTACTCTAGGAAATGAGTGTGTTGCAGTCATTCCGTCAGGCCAGGAATGTGAAGTGAGCCTGGGAGACTCACAGACCAAATCCGTCTTAATCTCAGCCTCAGACGGCTAGGCTTTATTAAGTCGTTCAAAGAAAACTTGTTGGAGCTTGAAGCCAGGCTGTCAGCCTCCGGCTGAGGAAGATTATCAGGAGAAAGCCAGTTCCCTATTTTCTAGCGAGGAATCCCGATTTGGGATTCTGCTCTGCTGGTGACAGGCATTCAAAAGCCTTGATTTATAATAAAAAAAGAAAAACACACTTCATATTCTTGTAGAGCGGTTGCCTTTAAGTACATTGAAGGTACCGGGCAACTTTGCCTTCTTGCATAGCAGGGAATCGAAGCACTCACTTCTTAAATTATCAAAGCACATTAAAAGTAACAATGTTAGAAGGCTGCCTGTATCCGAAACTCAAAGTTTTATCCCTCAGTCTTAGTGTTTCTCTCCAGTTTTTCAATAATCCTTATTCTGGGAATGATAATTTCACCAGAATAAATTTTTTCCAATATTTATTTTAAAAAAATGTTCTATGTTCTAAATAATGTATTAGATGTAATGTAGGCCAACTCAATGCAAAATGTATTTCTGACAATTCCACTTTTTTTCTTTCTTAGTTAAAAAAGTCTTCCACAATTAGACTTAGTTAAAAAAGTCTTCCAGAATTTGACTTAGTAGACTATAATTAGCCATAATTGCGATTATGAAAGGGACTTAATACTTTTGTTTGTCTACTGAAAATCCTTGTGTCAACAACCACTCACACAATTTCATTTCATTCTAAAGTTTAGAACATTGTCAGACATTTTGTAACCTCTTCACTGCATTCTGTTCTGTTGCTTCCATATTTGGGAATGCATTTGAACTAGCTCACTGATGCTGCTAACTAACCTTTAGCTTAAGATCATTTTTGTCCCTTAGTAATGATTTATCGATTGATTAGGATAATCCATTGCAGTTGATTTGATCATATGTCATATGTTTTCTTAGTGATGTTCCAGTGTTGTAATGAAAGCCAAATCTAATATTTATTTAAGGAGGTATGAGCTGCACTGAAACACTAATCCCATTGGCCCGGGGTAGCTCAACTGGTAAAGCATGTGCTTGCAACTCCAGAATTTAAAAGGACCAAAACTGGAGTAGAGTGGTTACTACAATGTTTATACCGATCTTAACAAATTCTTTCAGATATATTAACTGGTTGACATGAGGGTTTGGACACATTTGTGTACGGTCTTAAATGTTTTTTGTAGTCACTTTATAAACCGGGTGCTTGATGTTGATTGCTTGAAAGTGGTAGTAAATTAGACTAAACCACTGTTATGATAAAATGGATTCTTGTTCTGTTTATGCTGGTAATACGTTCATAATGGCTATTAGGCATCTTATTGGTTTGTGGCATTTGGTCAGTATACAGAGGGCTGAATTTTAGCCACTGTGCGAAGGAACAGAACATACAGTGGACACCCCTGTTAAAATGCCAGGTTTTTGTGATGTAGAAGAATGAGACAAAGATAAAACTTGTTGGAACTTTTTCCACCTTGAATGAAATTGAAAAACAAACTGAAATTTTCAAGGGAGTAAAATTAAAAATGTAAACCTTACAACCTTATTGCATAAATAAACACCGAATGTTTTTGTAGGGTCGACTACATGTTTATTAGTGGGTCATATCAAACGGTATGGTGGTATGTTATCAAGGTAGAATTGGGCACACCTCAAATTGTACTCAAATCCTTAGGTGGTTTAAAAACAGCCATTGACTAAGAGTTTGATGCTTAGTTTTTGCAAGAAAAATTAAATGGCAAAATAGTATAAATAGTGTTTTATCTTTATGTAATTTAGCTTTTACCAAAAGGACATACATGAGCATTTAGTGTTAACTGTCTTGCTCAAGTGAAGAATGACAAACTTTTCATCTTGCTTTCTCAGTTTTTGATCTAGCAACTTTTCTGTCACAGGTCAGATGCTCTAACTGATATGTTGTCTGCTGCCAATAATTTAAAGTGTCTACCAGCAATGAATCACAGTGGTCGGTATCTGATAGTTATGGGTGCTATTTTTTTACAAGAAGAAAACCATCTTATTAACACATCACTCTTAGTTCCCCAATTTCATCATTTTATGGTGAAATTGGGGAGCCTTGTACGAAAAAGCTCAGGGGTTTTTGAGTGGGCAGGGCTAGACTAGATAAATACTTGCATTCTTCTTTTGCTACAAATCAACAGGGATTCACTTTGAGTTCGACTTGTTAGACTGAGAGTCAGCAGGTGGTAGGTTTGGTTTTGTCTATGTTTGGGCTGGTTACTCGTGTGTGTGTGTGTGTGTGTGTGTGTGTGTGTGTGTGTGTGTGTGTGTGTGTGTGTGTGTGTGTGTGTGTGTGTGTGTGTGTGTGTGTGTGTGTGTGTGTGTGTGTGTGTGTGTGTGTGTGTGTGTGTGTGTGTGTGTGTGTGTGTGTGTGTGTGTGTGTGTGTGTGTGTGTGTGTGTGTGCAAATATGCAGCCGGAGGCCCGGAGGTTGCTGCTGGTAAGAGTCGAGAGACTGGAAGGTCCTGTTTTCAAATAAATAACCAAGACGTCCGCAACCTCTTCATGAACAAGTGCTCACCAATATTTGACTTTCAGTCATTAATTTTAATGTACAATGACTATGAAATGTTGACTTCCTTAATTTTATGTGTGTCACCGTCGTCATCGTCCAACCCACGCTATTTTGGGAGCGGTAGGTTAAAGGGCCGAGCCGCCCCCTGACTCTCCCAATCCTCTCGTTTTAATGTCAAACCAGCTCTTTACCATATCTGCTGTGACAGCTCTTGCCACTTTCTCTGGCCGCATTCTGAACGGCAGACTCTACCTCTACCCTATCTAGAAAACGAGTTGTCCGCTGTGTATAATTAGAACAAGATGCTCTTTAAGAAGCTGCTTTGTTAGTATAGGAACAATATGGGAATATTTCTGCTTGGCTTTTGTAGTGTGGATCTTGTCATATTGCTTAAGTTTCTTTTAACCTTAATAGACAGTGTATTGATCCACTGCAACTCCTCTCTCCTTCGCTCTCAGTGCTCCTGTTCTCATAAAGTGGCTGTGTAATTTTACAATGACAGGAATTGTTTCTGGGTTTTAAGTTGTGGTGTTTTTTGGGTTATGTTCATGAAATAGCCGTTTTGGATTTTTTATTTTGTGTGTGTTATTTGTGTGATCGTCCAAACCTATTGACCATTTTTTGTTTTAAAATGTTAATTCACTAATTACATGATTGGTATTTTTTGCTGTCTCACTTGTTTTGACTGTCTCATTTTGCATGGCATTGACACCCTTCAGAGTTAAGAGAACAAATAGACCTTATTTTATTATATGGGTGAACTACCTCTAATCTTAAACACATGTTGTTTTTGACTATACAAACCCACACGTTTTTTACAGAACATAGTTGTCTGGGTTCGAATACAACTGACACTCCTTTAAATATTAATGACCAGGATGAATACTAATGAGTTCTGGAGAACCATATTCCATCCCTTGATCTCCTCTGCGGAGGCCAGCAAGATGAGGAGTTAATATGCAGCACCAACTGTGAGGCGTCAATCAAATCAATAGGCCAATCGGAGTGTTTGCCCTCCTCATGTATTCGCCCAAGGCATTTCCTCTCAAAGTCTCTTATGAATTACAATGAATGTCCCAACCTGTTTATCATTTAAGGACGCTGGACTGTCTCGGTGTTGTTGAGAACACTAGTCATATGCAGGTGTCAAATGGCTCCCCATTCGTGAAAACAGTTTTGACCATAGCCGCTAATATTTCCACTTTTGAATAACCAACCACTGTGTGAGTTCAAAATGTAAACATTATATCATATTTTAACATCATATTGAATAGTGTTCGACCACCAATTAACACAGACTTCCCCGTTTGAATGTCAAAGTGTTAGATGTTGTCCTGCTGTATATCAGAAAAATTTAATTCGGCAGACAGGGCATTGACATGTCAATTGGAGCTAGATAATGGTAAGAAAGTGAAATATCTGTTTGTGCGTGAGGCCACGATTATGAGGTGGGTCACATGCTGTGGCGTTCTGTCCATAGGTCTCTTGTAACCCCTCTCACTGATGCACTGCTAAGACCCTATATAAAATTCATGCGTCTGAGGTTTTTCCTTAGCTCTTAAAATGTCACTGGGTGCGGACATGATGAGGGGAAGGTGCCACAATCCACTGTGACAGGGCAGAGTGACATGGAGGTGCCTGACAGCACGCATCACAGTCGGCCAGCTTGCGCCCTTGGCAGATGTCAACACCATGTCGCTACGGTGTCCGGGAGTTTGTTTTTTGGTGACATGGCCGATGTCTCGTTGTGTCACCGATTACATTAGACACTCACCAAGCAATACGCAAACACACACATTGGGTGGGCGAAAACCACATTAACATTTCACTGTGCCCGACATTCAGCACCTCGTTAAATTTGCTGTTCTGCTTCAATCTCATGTGAAACTGATTCCCAGATGTTTTTCAAACCAGCCCAACTAATATAAGGTTTTCAGAGCTAGCACAGCTGATGTTGCCTAGAAACGGTTGGCTGGGCCGTGTGAGCTCATTGGCCGACCCTGCTTTTGCGACACCCTGTGCAGAATTCAAAGAAGTGATTTAGATACTATTTAATATTCCCTTTTTCTGCTGGCTCCAATTTGTTCTATTCTGCGCAGTTAGATTTTTTTAATGACGTCTGGGCCAAATGTTACTTTTCTTTTGAGCGGAAGGGCTTTATCTTGAAATGTTTCTTTGTCTTGTCCATGTGCAGTCAATTCGTTTGTTGCTAAAGGGTGTCCGGGTCTTTATAACTGCATCAAATCTGAATGTAATTCAGAATGCATTTATTTTACCATTAGTTCTCTTGACAGCAAATATGTTATACAATGGGGCAAAAAAGTATTTAGTCAGCCACCAATTGTGCAAGTTCTCCCCCTTAAAAAGATGAGAGGCCTGGAATTTTCATCATAGGCACACTTCAATTATGTGAGACAAAATGTGAAAAAAAATCCAGAAAATCACACTGTAGGATTTTTAATGAATTTATGGTGCAAAATAAGTATTTGGTCAATAACAAAAGTTAATCTCATTACTTTGTTATATACCCTTTGTTGGCAATGACAGAGGTCAAACGTTTTCTGTAAGTCTTCACAAGGTTTCCACACACTGTTGCTGGTAATTTGGCCCATTCCTCTATGCAGATCTCCTCTAGAGCAGTGATGTTTTGGGGCTGTCGCTGGGCAACACGGACTTTCAACTCCCTCCAAAGATTTTCCATGGGGTTGAGATCTGGTGACTGTCTAGGCCACTCCAGGACCTTGAAATGCTTCTTACGAAGCCACTCCTTCGTTGCCCGGGCGGTGTGTTTGGGATCATTGTCATGCTGGAAGACCCAGCCACGTTTCATCTTCAATGCCCTTGCTGATGGAAGGTGGTTTTCACTGAAAATCAACCAATACATTGCCCCATTAATTCTTTCCTTTACACAGATCAATCGCCCTGGTTCCTTTGCAGAAAAACAGCCTCAAAGCATGATGTTTTCACCCCCATACTTCACAGTAGGAATGGTGGTCTTTGGATGCAACTCAGCATTCTTTCTCCTCCAAACACGACAAGTTGAGTTTTGACCAAAAAGTTATATTTTGGTTTCATCTGACCATATAACATTCTCCCAATCCTCTTCTGGATCATCCAAATGCTCTCTAGCAAACCTCAGACGGGCCTGGACATGTACTGGCTTAAGCAGGGGCCACGTCTGGCACTGCAGGATTTGAGTCCCTGGCGGCGTAGTGTGTTACTGATGGTAGCCTTTTGCTTTGGTCCCAGCTCTCTGAAGGTCATTCACTAGGTCCCCCCGTGTGGTTCTGGGATTTTTGCTCACCGTTCTTGTGATCAATTTGACCCCACGGGGTGAGATCTTGCATGGAGTACCAGATTGAGGGAGATTATCTGTGGTCTTGTATGTCTTCCATTTTCTTATATTTGCTCCCACAGTTGATTTCTTCACACCAACTGCTTACATATTGCAGATTCAGTCTTCCCAGCCTGGTGCTGGTCTACAATTTTGTTTCTGGTTGCCTTTGACTGCTCTTTGGTCTTGGCCATAGTGGAGTTTGGAGTGTGACTGTTTGAGGTTGTGGACAGGTGTCTTTTATACTGATAACAAGTTCAAACAGGTACCATTAATACAAGTAACGAGTGGAGGACAGAGGAGCCTCTTAAAGAAGAAGTATTTCTGGCTCTCTGTGATGCTGCCTGCTACATCATCCAGCATGATCCGGATTGGTCAGTGATGGTCTGGGGAGTAATATACTTGGTAGCCAATAGCACCCTGACTTCTTTTAGGTACCGGGATGTGATCCTCTGACCCATCATCAAACCTTACGCTGGTATGGTGGGCCCTGGGTTCCTCCTGGTGCAGGACAATACCCGGCCTCATGTTGCCAGAGTGTGTAGGCAGTTCCTGGATGATGAAGGCATTGATGCCATTGACTGGGCCTCATGTTCCCCAGAACTGAATCCTATTGAGAACCTCTGAGACATTATGTATCGGTGTATCCGCCACCGCCAAGTATCGGCACAGTCTGGAGCTCACTGATACCCTGATCCAGATCTGGGAGGATATCCCTCCGGACACCAGCCATCGTCTCATAAGGAACATGACCAGATGTTTTCATGTGTGGGTTTTCAGGTGTTTATTTAATAAAGTAAGCATGACATTTTATATTTCTAGGCTACTAGCCTATTGTCTGCAAGGATAATAGTAGAACCAACGCATTCATGACTCTAAATATACTTAATGGCTAACTTAATAACAGCAAGCTAGCTTGGCAACTTAGCTAATGTTAGACAACATGTGGTTCTTTATTAAAAATGTACATTTTAATGTCAATGGTTGGGTCAACCGAATGAAAACAAATTATGCAGGACGATTAGCCAAGAAACAAAATACATTCTGGAAATGTATAAAATGTTTAATGGTCCATACACATTATAACTCAAAATCAATGGCAGGTCCTTAACTTCTGTTAATCGTCCAGCTCGTTTGCTGGACTAGAGGCTGCCAGGAGTTGTGGAAACAGTGCGTTACTGTCCTCGCATTCCCTATTGTCCTCACTTCTCCAGGTCTCTTTGTTCTTAGGCTAAAAGAAAACTACTCATATGAGCACATCTCTTGACTGCCCAGCCTGGACTTGTTTTCAGGGCTGAGAAACAAGCATTATTAGGGAGCATGTGTAAGCTATTGTTCTCTGTCTATACTCACCATCCATACTGGGGTTGCCTGTGGGGTCAGGTAACCCAAACACACAAAATTTGTATTCAGATTGTTTTTCACAACACTCAAAATTGAGCCTCGATGCATCATGTATCATTTTATCATCCTTGACTTGTCTCCTGAACTTTTATGGAGTCCATTTGTATTAAATTTAATTAGATAGACCGGTGAGAATTTCTGATTCTATGTAAGGTTTCATGCTTAACAGTGTATGTCATATCAAAAACCAAACCATGAAGTCCTTGGAATTCTCCATAGACCTCAGAGTTGTGTTTAGGCACTGATCTGGAGGCTGTTACGGTCCTCCACGACTCCTAGTGCTGGCCATTTGGGAGCAGAATATGGCCATGGTCAGTGAGGTGATCAATAACCCAATAGAACATTAACAGAGCTTCAAAGTTTCCTTGCAGAGATGGGGACGCATTTATCAATCAGACAATTACGGTAGAGTGGCTAGATGGAAGACACTCCTGATTGTAAGCCATATGACATGCCGCCTGAAGGACTGTGAGAGCATTAGGAAAAATATTTTCTGGTCTGATGAGACCAAAATCGAAGGCTGAATGCCATATTCTATGGGGGAAGAACACTTGCCATGAAGAAACTTCTCAGCTGCAGGGACTGGTCTGGATTGTGTGAGGTATGAAGAGAGCAAAATACAGAAAGGAAAACATCATTCAGAGCACGCAGGACCGACCCAAAGTACACAGCCAAGACAACGCTGGAATTGACTTCCTGACTATTCTATCAATGTCTGCTGCTGCTGCAAAACAGTGTGCATTCAAAAACAGCCTGTCATTGATGCTGTAACATTTGAAAAGAAGGGATCAGATTTGGGCAAGTGGATGTAACAGCTAATGGAGCTAGCATGGTGAGGTGAGGCAATGTATGATGGCAATGTAGGGTTGGCAGCCTTAGTAATGCAGTCACTTGTCAGATGGGACAGGATCTGGCTGGCTAGTGGAGCTGACTTGCTGAAGTACTAAATTAAGTAACTTTATGGTCATGTGGTGAATAAAGTTATGGTATTTGTTGGGAAATGACATCTGCCCCTTCGATGTAAAACTGATGAAATAACATTTTACAACAACGCTTTTCTGTCCAAGATAGTTCTCACATAGCCTTCTAATTAGGTATGCACATATAAATCGGCCAACAATTGTATTTTCTGGTTATAGGCAAACACTGGTTTTACCTCACTTCTTATCAGGGTCTGATTTAGTTCAATTAACAATCGGTTTGAACCAAAATAACTATTGCTTTGGCTTCACAGGACTGGTTGAATAGTCCTGCTGTTGAGTCTTGGTTTACATGAAATTTTTAAATATCGTAGTAGAACAAGATTAGATTTTTGTAAATATTTAGTCAAATTAAAACTAAGCTAATGAGGTATGTAAAACACTTGGATTTTAATGTCCAAAAAGCAATGTCGGCTTCAGATTGTCCATGTGCGCGGTTATGATTTCGGGAGCTTAAGCCAATGTTAAGTCTGTACCCAGCGAGAAACCTCACCCTGGAGAGTCCTCCTCAGTCAGCCCCTCTTTACAATCCCCTCTGTGCTGGGGGAAAATGTCACCGCGTCACCGGAGAAGGCCAGGCTCGCCGTGACAGGAAGCACTGGGGTCATTTGACCTTGACCGCCGTGTCACCATTGAAAGCATATCCTGGGATGCTCCCTAAGGATCAGGATGTAAGCAGAAAATGGCTTGCAAGAAAAACACAGATATTTATTTCATCATACGGGTGGTGTAAACTGTGTTAATTTGTCTTTTTTTGCTTCAGTTCCAACGCTATACTCAACTTCATTACCTTTCCCTTGCCTGTCCATAACGGTCCATACATTTTAATGAGCCATTACGTAAACCAGCGCACACGTTTATTTTCTTCACTCATGGAGACGACAGAAGGGAGTTTGAACGTGAAACGAACGACAGGCTCCAAAATATTGAGTGCCGAGGAGAGAGAAAAGAAGAGATTGAGGGAGAGAAAAAAAATAGGTTCTGGTTTTTAATGAGGCCCGGAGCTTCCATCATTAAGCCAGCAGTCACAACAAAGTGACTTTGTTCTCTCTCTCTTCCAAAAACGTATCCCAGTGTGCGCGATGACGTGCGTGTTTATAGATGTTGAGACCCAAGCCGGAGATCAAGGTCAACCCACATCGCCGCTGTCCGGTCCACTAACCCCAGGGGGCATTATAAGAGAAATAATAATAATGTGAGACCAGCACCCAATCAGCAAGTCACCCAGGCGGCCCTGATGTCCGTCCCACCAGGGCAAATTGAGGGCGAGGGAGTGCTCCGTGGGCCGTCGTTTCTCGTAAAAACCAATAAACGTGCCCTGCTTCTCCCTCTGAAGAAGCATCGGGTCGCTCAATAGCTCTTTCTGAAAGAAACTCGCTGACAAGGCACCAATGCTTGCATGTGCTGATTGAGAGGGCCAAGTTTGGATGGACGGCACGCATTGCGTATTGACAGAGGTGTTAAAACAACAAACAATAAACCACTGCGGCTTTCCACTCCAAGGACTTTCTACTGCTTCTCTGTCATTGAGATTATTATTATTATTGAAAATTTTTAAGAAACCTTTTATTTATTTTTTCCAGGCATTTTGTGCTTTATTGGACAGTGGTGAAAGATAGACGTGAGGATTTTGCCAGAAGAGTAATAGTTTGGATTTGAACCCACTTTGCAGCAGTACATGTACATCAGAGGCAGTTACTTAGACAGCTGGAACACCCCAGATCGCTGACATTATTTCATATTTATGTTTGTGATTGAGTGCGTCCCTTAAGGAGACAAAGCTTAAATCTAGAATACGCTGGCTTTCAAGTGCACAGCATTCACCCGCCTATGAATTACTAGGTTTAGAATTCGCATTTTTGGAAAGTATTGCACTCTATGATTATGGCTGAGCATCTCACGCCTCATTTATTCTGCGAAGCATGGCCCTTGTCTGGGAGGTGTGGAGCTTGAATGTTAGCGCTGTTAGTGGTGTCGCTTGACTGCCGTATACTACAAATAAAGCATTGATGAAACAACAAAAATATTTCCCTGGAGTTATTAACGCCAACAGGTCATTTAGCAATGTAACGCAAAGTGGGATGCTTGTTTGAAGGCAGAGGAGCCTGCTTACTTTTTGGCCATTTCTAGGTCTTCCCTGCTTGAGTGTTTTGTTTCAGTATTATTTCAAGTGTGTGTATTTGCGTGTCTACTGCTATCAATGTTATTTTATGGCAATTGATGTAATGTAAACCACTAAAGGATCGCAAGGTTGTGTTCTGGTCCTGTACCATGTTTTATTGTGGGGATAGTGAAAATGTTTTTGTGTGGATATATTTACCTGTATGTGTTAATTTACTCACATATTTGTCTCCTGTCACATCCACCATCTCCACAGGGGAGGACTTTGCAGTGGTGCAGCAGGAAATTGTCATGATGAAGGACTGCAAGCACTCCAACATTGTGGCCTACTTTGGGAGTTACTTAAGGTACTACAGCTCGAGGCCTGTTACCAACTCTCCCTCCTCTGCTGCTACTCATACCTCTCACTCCTCTACCCTGGCTCAGACACTTTCCAGGAACCTTTTCATACATTTTCTGGACTAACATTACTCCCCTTTTCTATTAAAAAACATATTTGCTGAACTTCTAACCCTTAACCTAACCTTAACTCCTAACCTTAAACTAAAATCTAACCATAACCACAAAGCCTAAAAGTAGTCCATAAGCCAACAAAAGCATATTGTAGTCCCAAATTGCAACAATTCCAGATTTCTTTTACCATGGTTAATGTTTTCATGTAATGTCATTATGTTTTGGCACTCAATGAATAGGGGGATAAGTTAATGTACAACCACACACAATACACACTCTCACAGGCTCTGCAGTCAAGTTACGGTCAGACCCACCCAATTTAGCAGCTCCAAAGCTAGCCAGATAACAATGTGGCTAATTGCTAGCTTCGGGGTAAGGCCTTGCATGAAAGCGCTCAACCAGGGGTGGTGAAGGAGGAGGAGGACGTTGGTCATATTGAAGAAGTTGCCAGAAAATATGTGTCCCCAGTTAGTCACCCCTTTACACGCTGTGTCACGACCTAGAAAAGACTCCCTCCTCATTTCCCTCTCTGTATCTATCATCCTCTCTCTCCAGTCCCCCAATTTCCGGCTTTTTATTTTCAGTCTATTTCAAGAGGTTACGGTATCGATTGTACTTTAATCTCTTTCCTCCTACCCTTTATAGGAGAGATAAGCTATGGATATGTATGGAATATTGTGGGGGAGGATCTTTACAAGACATTTATCATGGTAAGCGTACCCAATAACACACACTCACACAAACTCACATGAAAATGACAGCTAGCTCAATATCGGCTCAATACAGGCCAAATTCAGTACGTTTTGTTTAGTGGCTTTCAGCTTACACTCCAACCAGGGGCTCTTCTACAAGAAGTGAGTCCCAAATGACACTCGAATTACTGTATATTGCACTACATTTGACCAAAGCCCTACCGAGTGGACATGGAATAGGGTGTATTTTAGTCTGCAGAATAGTTTGCTTACATTGTATAAGCTGACTGTTAACAGATTACCCATTTAGCTTTCATTTCTTTTTCTTGTTTGGGCCATTAAAGCTCTGGTCTTTAGAGCGGCTATCTCAAGCAGCTGTTGACACACACACACAAACACACACACACACACACACACACACACACACACACACACAGTCAGCGGTGTTGATTTTGCTCCCAATGTTGCTGTTGGTTCTGTCAGCTGCAAATCCCCTCATTAGAAAGATAAAACACCAGCGAATGCCTGCAAACTTCCCTCTTGCTCAGCCAGGCGCACCCCTCCCACGTAACGGTTACCCGCTGCCATGAAACG
>JACXGJ010000372.1:0-133451 GCA_016801105.1 Esox niger
TAACACACAAAGACAAAGGGAGCAGAGGGAACATATATACTGAGGGGAATGGCTAAATGATGATCAGGTGCGCTAAACGAGACAACAGGTGCAATGAGTTGATGAGACGGGGCGATGGTGTCAGAAGGTTGGTGACGTCGAACGCCGAAGCCCGCCTCCTGCAGGGGGAGGATGGGCAGTAGATGGCGTGGTCGTCACATTTTCTCTGCATTAAAGTTAATGTAGACACCCTCTGGCTGATTTTATAAATGTAACTATTCGCCAATGTGGTTTAGAAGAAAACATCAAAATATAGAAATGTAATTATCCAAAGATATAACTTTGTTACTACCCATTTTTTTCTCCTCTTACAATTATGAGATTAAACTTTTGAGAGGCGTTGGACTTTCCTATTAGCGAATGAGGTAACATTAATCTTTGTAAGAGTGAGTGTCCAATAAAGCCTAATTTGATTGGAGAGATCATTACGTGTGAGCCACATTTTCATAGCAGTGTTTATCTCGTCTGGCCAATGACAGAGCATCCCACAAGATCGAATTACACTGATCTGATTGGCTAATGATGTCGTTGTGGGCCACATGCAGGCTTCTACCTTCATTCTCTCTGTTGTTCAATTTGCCCTCTTTTCCTTTTTCATCCTCCTCTTTCTTCTCATTAAAGTTCATACCTAATATGTTTATAAATGTAGCTCCCAGAACAGGTGTAGTAGTCTTTTCACATATGCATACCCGAGAGGCTGAAATCAATCTATGTTTCACTTTCTATTTTACTATCTCTCGTTCTCTGTAACCCTCTCAGTCTTTGGCTTTCTCCCGTTCTCAGTTTCCCTCTGTTTGTCTTCCTTTCTCCATGTCAATCTCTCTCTCTCATTCTATACCTCCCACCCTCCTTCCTTTCTGCTGCCTATACCTGCAGACCAATGTGCAGGGTGTAGGTTAATTCTCCAGGTGTGTGGCCAACCTTCTTGTCTGGCTGTCATGTTCCCTTTGTGTCCAAGGTGGTGACAGTCTAGCGAATTACAGTTACCCCTCCTCTCCTGTCTCCCCAAAAGCAGATACACAGCTCCAGCTTTGCCATTTTATATGGCTGTTTCCAGTCCAGTATCAGCGCACACATGGTTATGGCCACAAGGGGAGAGAGAGTAAAGTCTAATGTTGACCTCGACCAAACCAGTAATGTCAAATCTACACATTCAATGCTGTCAATCAAAATTATTTCAGAATTCACAAGATCACAAGCTATACTGTTCCAGACTACTAAAATTCTAGCCTCCCATTAGTCCAATGCAATATTAGCTCAACCAGATTCAAGCTCTAGCTTATTGCCTACCAAAACAGTGCTGTAGTTAATCAAAGTGCATTTATAATTGACAAATGTGAAGCCCCCGCATTCTCGCAGTAGTAAAAAAGCAGCTGGTATTAAAATAACTGTACCAAAGTAAAACATTACTTGCAACTATGCCCATGGGCAAGAAACATCACAGAAAATCCGTTAGCCAGTAGCTCCCTTTACCAAATGGTTAGGTTTGCATGTTTGCAAGCCAAATATACTTCAATACATCCTCTACAATGTGAGCATACTTAGATAGAAAGATATTTATCTTAAGTTATTTCAGGTGACAATTCCTTAACAGGGGTTAATTACCTTACATAACTATCTGGTTACCAGCTAAAACGCTTTGGTAACATCAAAAAAGCAGCATGGTGCATCTTCCAGAAACATTTTGTCCATAAAATGTTTATATTTTTACATATTTTTTTCATGAACATTTGTAAACTAGTTTTCAAGGCAGATAAAGCCTTTATATTAAAAGCAGTAACTTTTGAAAACTAAAAGTGCTTTGACCCTCCTGGGGCTGTATTCAGAAAACATCCTAAGACTAAAAGTAGCTCCTAACTTGCTTATTTAGGAGTAACTCTTAAAAAATAGGCGTGTTAGGACTCCTAGCTTTGGGATTCCTTAAGTTTTGGCCGAAGAGTATTTTACAAAGTGTTCTAGCACTAAAATCAGCTCCTACATCTGGGAAAAGTTAGGAGTAGTCAAGAGGACTCCTAAGTCACAAACAATCCTAAAATGGTGGCTGCCGGCAATCTGTCTCATAATCAGGTCGACGTTTTAGAAACATTTAATGATACTGAGCTCTTAAAAATGTGTCATCTTAATTGCAAAGGTATTATGATCATGGTAGAGCTGTTCATTGATGCAGTCACTTCACCAACAGACAGAAAAAAACCAATAACACTGGCGAACAAGGTTGTGACAACTCTACGAAACACAACATATGTCTGCCATTAACACAAACAAAGCACGTGCATGCACACAGATTGTTAGAAACATATTGCATTTACTTAATACAGTTGATTCAAACTTTGTTTTATTAGACTAAATTCAATTAGACTCAACTTTATTGTCATTGAAAAAGTGCAATACAACAAAATGCAGTTAGCATCTAAATAGAAGTGCTAATCAAAGAGTGCAGAAAATGTACAGGTATTAGGTATAAAGTTACAGTAGTGCTCAAGAGTTTGCATTCCCTTTGAGAATTGGTAATATAGGTACCAACTGTAAAGAAAACATGACTGAGCATGTCTTGAATTTCTTATAAGATTCACATTCAACTGTAGGTCATAACAGAATGGCACAATCATAAAACAAAACATGGCAACAAATAAAAAATGTTACCGACCCCTGTTCAAAAGTCAACATATACCCTCAGTTCTTAATACTGTGTATTGCCGCCTTCAGCATCAATGACAGCTTGCTGTTTTTATATTAGTTGTCTATGAGGCCCCGAATTCTTGCAGGTGGTATAGCTGCCCATTCGTCTTGGCCTTGTGTAACCACTGGAGGGTCAACTTGACCTTGTACTTAGGTTCATTGTCGTGCCGGAAAGTCCAAGAGCGTCCTATGCTCAGCTTTCATGCAGCAGAACATACATTGTCTGCCAGTATTATCTGAAAGCATGCTGCATTAATTTTGCCATCAATTTTCATTAGATTCCCAGTGCCTTTAGAGCTCACCCCCCCAAAAAAAATGCTTCACAGTGAGGATGGTATTCTCTTCACTATAGGCCTTATTGACCCCTCACCAAACATTTCGCTCATGATTGTGATGGTCTCATCACTCCAAATTACAGTGTGCCAGAAGCTGTGAGGTGTGTCATGATGGCGTAAGGTTTATTGTATCTAGGCTTTTCTGTGGCATTGGCGCAGTAAAGGCTTCTTTCTGGCAACTTGACCATGCAGCTAATTTTTTTTCATGTATCGTCATATTGTGTTCCTTGAAACAACCACACCGTCTTTTTCGAGAGCAGCCAGTATTTCTCCCGACTTTACCTGAGAGCTAACAAGTTCATTGACTATACAGACACTAATTGCAATTTAAAAAGCCACAGATATGGGAAATTCACCTTTAATTGCCACCTCATGTGTGCCACTGTGTGTGTCACTGTTTAGCAAGGCCAAACAATCAAGGGTATGTAAACTTTTGATCAGGGCCATTTGGGTGATTTCTGTTATCATTATAATAGACAAAAAGAGCCAAATAACTATGTGATAATAAATGGCTTCATATGATCCCTATCCTTAAATAAAGGACCGTTTTTTGCGTGATTAGTCATATTTTTAAAATGATTGCCAACATTTCAGAATTTCTGCCAAGGTAAGCAAACTTATGAGCACAACTGTTGGTCCGGAAATAAATTGACACAAGTTCGGTTATTTAGTTTTTTTACCAAAATATATTCAAGTTACAGTTTTATTGTGAATATGGTCTTAAACTGTAAACTCTCTAAATTGGATGAAGGGTTTAGGACTTGTAGCTTTTTAATATCTTGCCCCCCTTTTGCATGGGATCAAAAGTAATTGGACAGTTGACTCAAAAGCTGTTTCACAGACAGTTGTGGGCAATTTGTTCATTTGTTTTTGAATGTGAATCCTTCATTAGCTGTTGTTGTGAATCCACATCAGGTGGTCAAAGGAGTTCTCAAATCAAGTGAAACAGGCCATCTTTATGCTGCAAAAAAATCCATCCGAGAGATAGCAGGAACATGGATTAGGATTTGCCCAATCAACAGTTCGCTACATTCTGAGAAAAAATAACACACTGCTGAGTTCTGCTACACAAAAAGGCATGGTTGTCCACAGAAGACAATTGTGGTGGGTGACTGTAGGATTCTTTCCATGGTGACAATAAAACCCTTCACAACATCCAGCCAAGTCAAGAACACTCTCCAGGAGGTTGGCATGTCATTAGCCAAGTCTTCCATAGAGAGAAGACTTGTTGAGAGAAAATACAGAGAGTGCACCACAAGGTGAAAAACATTTCTATAAGAATAGAAAGGCTAGAGTAGACTTTACCAAAAAACATTTAAAAAAGCCAGCCCAATTCTGAAACAGCATTCTTTGGGCAGATGAAACAAAGAACAACCTGTACAAGAGTGATTGGAAGAAAAAAGTATGGAGAAGGCTTGGAACGGCTCATGATCCGAAGCATACAGCATCATCTCTAAAACACGGTGGAGGCAATGTGATGGCATGGCCATGCATGGCTTTCAATATCACTGGTTCAATAGTGTTTATTGATGATGTGACAGAAGACAGAAGCAGCTGGATAAATTTTGAAGTGTATAGGGATTTATTGTCCGCTCAGATTCAGCCAAATTCAGCAAAGTTGATTGTACAGCGTTTCAATTTACAGATGGAAAATGACCTAAGACAAAGAAGTGGAATATTCTGCAATGGCCGAGTCAATCACCTGATCTCAACCCGATTGGGTATGCATTTCACTTGCTGAAGACTGAACTTAAGGCAGAAAGACCCATGACAAACAACAACTGAAGACAGCTGCAGTAATGGCCTTGCAAAGCATCACAAGGGAGGATACCCAGCATTTAAAAAGAAGGAAACCCACTATAGTATAGTGTATGTTACAAGTGGCATAAATAGTGGTGTGAGTACAAATGGAAATTCTAAATGGCATTGTAAATGTGCAATCGAGGCAAATTGAAGGAGTAAGATGGCATGTGCAACTGGGTTGCTGAGATAGCAGCAATTTGTTCCCCGAGGTAGACATGTACAGTGGGGAGAACAAGTATTTGATACACTGCTGATTTTGCAGGTGTTCCTACTTACAAAGCATATAAAGGTCTTAAATGTTTTATCATAGGTACACTTCAGCTGTGAGAGACAGAGTCTAAAAAAAAATCCAGAAAATCACATTCTATGATTTTTAAATAATTAATTAGCATTTTATTGCATTACATAAGTATTTGATACATCAGAAAAGCAGAACTTAATATTTTGTACAGAAGCCTTTGTTTGCAATTACAGAGATCATACATGTCCTGTAGTTCTTGACCAGGTTTGCACATACTGCAGCAGGGATTTTGGCCCATTCCTCCATACAGACCTTCTCCAGATCCTTCAGGTTTCGGGGCTGTTGCTGGGCAATACGGACTTTCAGCTCCCTCCAAAGACTTTCTATTGGGTTCAGATCTGGAGACTGGCTAGGCCACTCCAGGACCTTGAGATGCTTCTTACGGAGCCACTCCTTAGTTGCCCTGGCTGTGTGTTTCCGGTTGTTGTCATGCTGGCAGACCCAGCCACGACCCATCTTCAATGCTCTTATTGAGTGAAGGAGGTTGTTGGCCAAGATCTTGCGATACATGGCCCAATCCATCCTCCCCTCAATACGGTGCAGTCATCCTGTCCCCTTTGCAGAAAAGCATCCCCAAAGAATGATGTTTCCACTTTCATGCTTGACGGTTGGGATGGTGTTCTTGGGGTTGTACTCATCCTTCTTCTTCCTCCAAACACGGGAGTGGAGTTTAGACCAAAAAGCTCTATTTTTGACTCATCAGACCATATGACTTTCTCCCATTCCTCCTTTGGATCATCCAGATGTTCATTGGAAAACATCAGACGGGCTGGGACATGCGCTGGCTTGAGCAGGGCGACCTTGCGTGCACTGCAGGATTTTAATCCATGACGGTGTAGTGTGTTACTAATGGTTTCTTTGAGACTGTGGTCCCAGCTCACTTCAGGTCATTGACCAGGTCCTGCCGTGTAGTTCTGGGCTGATCCCTCACCTTCCTCATGATCATTGATGCCCCGCGAGGTGAGATCTTGCATGGAGCCCCAGACCGAGAGAGATTGACTGTCATCTTGAACTTCTTCCATTTTCTAATAATTGTGCCAACAGTTGTTGCCTTCTCACCAAGCTGCTTGCCTATTGTCTTGTAGCCCATCCCAGCATTGTGCAGGTCTACAATTTTATCCCTGATGTCCTTACACAGCTCCCTGATCTTGGCCATTGTGGAGAGGTTGGAGTATGTTTGATTGAGTGTGTGGACAGGTGTCTTTTATAAAGGTAACCAGTTCAAACAGTTGCAGTTAATACAGGTAATGAGTGGATAACAGGAGGGCTTCTTAAAGAAAAATTAACAGGTCTGTGAGAGCCGGAATTCTTACTGGTTGGTAGGTGATCAAATACTTATGCCATGCAATAAAATGCATATTAATTATTTAAAAACCATACAATGAGATTTTCTGGATTTTTGTTTTAGATTCTGTCTCTCACAGTTGAAATGTACCTATGGTAAAAATTACCAACCTCTGCGTGCTTTATAAGTAGAAAAACCTGCTAAATCAGCAGTGTATCAAATACTTGTTTTCCCTACTGTATATGTAACAACTGATGAATGCAGGTATGATGGCAATTTTGAATGTGCAATGAAGGCAAATTGAATGTGCAAAGTGTGTGTGCACCTGAAATGCAAAGACACCAGCAGTGAGGTTCCTGAGATAAACACATATCTGTAACAACTGAAAACACCCATTATCAGTCCATTAGTACAAAAGGAGTAGTGCAACAAGGTCCCTGAGAGGCAGGGAGTATGATAAGTTATAGGTCATAGAGTTCAGCAGGGTTATAGAAGATAGAATGAAACTGTTCCTGGGCCTGCTGGTGCGGGAACTAAGAGACCTGGACCGTCTGCCTGATGGTAGGAAGGCAAACAGGGTGTGACATGGATGTGAAGTCTCCCTGATGATGCTGCATGCCCTATGCAGACACCGCTTGCGCTGGAGATCTACGATGGCTGGGAGCTGAGCATTAGTGATGTGCTTTGCCGTTTTTACTACCCGTTGCAGGTTACGGTCAGCTAGGAGCAGCCGCTAAACCACAGTATAGCACAGTTAATCAGAATGCTCTTGATTGTGCGGTGGTAAAAGGAGGAGAGACAGCCTTTATCAGGTGTTGAAGGTTCAGGAGATTTCCTTGGAGAATTTGGAATTTGAAGCTGGACACACTCTCCACCTGAGTATAATTGATGAGAACTGGGGCATCACTGCATCCTCTTGACGTCCTGTAATCCACAATGAGTTCCTAGGTATCCTTTTCATTGAGGGCCAGGTTGTTATCAACATACCACACCGCCAGGCACTTGCTCTCTCCCCTGTAGGCTGACTCATCATTGTCACTGATCAGGCCTACCTCCGCATTGTCATCTGCGAACATGACGATGGTGTTGGAGCTGTTGTACAGGAACACAGTCGTGGATGAAGAGTGCGTACAGGAGAAGGCTCAGCCGCAGCCTTGTGGAAGACCAGTGTTCAGGGTCAGGGTGGGCAAAGTGAAGTTGTCTAACCTGACAGATTGGGGACTGTTAGGAAGTCCAAAGTCCAGTTGCAGAGAGAGGGACTGATTTCCTGGTCATGAGGTTTGAGTGGATGACCGTGTTGAAGGCTGTGCCTTAGACTATGAATAGCATTCTCACAGAGGTGTTGGATTCGGTCAGGTGGGTCAGGGCAGATTGTAGTGTAGTGTCGAAGCGGGCGTAGAACCTGTTGAACTCGTCGGTGAAGGAGACATCGCAGGCTGTGGGGTTAGGTTTTTTTTGCTGATAGTCTGTGATGGTTTTGATGCCCTGCCACATATGTATGGCTTCAGAGTTTTTGTTGAAGTGCGCCTTAATTCGCAGTTTATGGTCAACGACGTGTAAACACTGCGCTCCACCATAGCTGTGGGAGTCATATCCTTTGCGATGTATTAATAAATTGCGTCAGTTATTTCTGTCCTATTCTTGCATCCTTTTCATAATGTATAGCATTTGGAAATACTTGTGTTATCGACCCCTGCTTTGTGGAGGCACTTACTGTTTTTTTATCCATGGGCTGTTCATATTCGGTAACGTGATTGTGCTCCAAGTGTTGAAACAGATTGATGGTATTAACTTTGGTCGTTGAAACTGTTTTTCTGCAGTGTTTACATTTGACTTCATTTTGTTAGGTGTCATCTTTACTGTAGCCAAAATGTGTCCAAACAACGGACACTGAATTTTTCTTTGGGACAAGTTGCTCAGTTGACTCAGCATTTGAGTTCTCCATGTTGCTTCCATGCTGCTGACAGTTCGGGGCGGTGTGTCTTTAAAAGGAAAGCATCAACAGGATCAAAAAAATTAAATAACCGACATTGGAAAATTACATTGGCTAGAGGATCTCATTAGCCTTCAGTTAATGTTCTGCTAGTTCTACAGTTGTTTAGTAAATTGGTGTTAAACACATTGGAGATGATTTAAAATGCCCTTTTTTCAATTCTTATTATTTTGGTGCTGGGGATTTTCTTTCGGCGCTTGCTAAAATCTTTTGGGGGCACGAAAAATACCTCTATGCAGGAAAAACCCTGGTTTTAGCAGTTGTTGGACCTCTCTGCAAGGTTTTTATTAGTTTATGGGTGGTTACGTCGTTAATGCAGATGTTGATTTAATCCAGAACAGTGGAAGTCTGTGTTTAATATGTTTTATAATTTGAACTCTGACTCTTACATACCTAACCAAAGCCCAACGCAAGCAGAATATACCACAATTAAGTAAGAACTTTTTTTCCTAGTCTGCAAGAGAGCAAACCCATTCCATGGGTGAAATTATTAATGTCATAATTAGCGGAGCACGACTTCAGACAGAAAAAGAATATTTATCACTTCCTGTCCTGATTGAACTCTCACTCTCATACTTTCTTTCCTCTCTTTTTTCTTCTCGCTTTCTTCTCTCTTCTGTCTCTTCCTTTCTCTTATACTCCCATCTGAGGCCAGCAGTAGATACAACAGGAACGATATTATAATATGACTCACAGACTAATGGGTCTTAGTTCATTATTGTTTGTGTGTGTGCGAGTGTCGAGAAGGGAACGCGTGTGGACTAATCATGCTGCATTCCCTCCAACAGTGCAGATTTTAATTTTAGCATGGCACTTAAGTTTCTATCTGTGGTTGCAAAAGTTATATAATTCCATCAAGGGCGGTGTAATTACAAACTAACCAGTCTTCTCGTATAGAAAGGCGACAACAATAACCAGAAAAACTCATAAATGCTGTGGTGTTGAATGGGTTACGACATCAAAATGGCCTATGACTCACTATTCGACAGCACCCATCTAAAGTTTAGGTTTCTATGGTCGAGGAGGATGTTACGCAACGCACCCAGACTACCTCTGTCAGCTATTCATTGTTTTGTTGCGCAGTCTAGCCATGTCAAAGTAATGGCTTCTCGGAATATCAATCAATTTCTTCTCCTTTTCTCTCGGCTCCGGCTCTGTGAGAAGCCGCGTATAAGAGTGTCTGCTAAAACGAAACAAAGGAATAAAATGCCACCTTCACCTTTGTTGTGGCCATGGGAACCAACCCCTGTTATGGAATACCACCGCAACATATGGTAGACACACAGTATGTGTGTCTGAGTTTTGTTAGTCTTGTGATGTCTATATATACTTCCTAGATTATAAGACAGTGTATTTAACTGTTGAGCTTGGTCTGTGTGCCAAAAGCGTCCAATGATAGGAATGCTGATCCAGGACCAGTTCCTCCATGTTCATATAATTGTACTGATTGGACGGCGTGGTGGAAAATGTACATGAGGCCCAGATTTCCTGAATATAGAAAACTTCGCTTGAGACTTACGACCCCTGGTGTCCTGCTCCCAGTGCCCAGCTCAGTGAGTGACACGTTCAGGCGTGACCTCTGCAATGCTAATCTCTTATAAATTCTGTTGGATAGATTAATATCAAACAGTGAGAATATGTCAAGGTTTGCTTACAATGAGATGATCCCCTCCTGACACTCTCATTAAGGCCTTCCTTCCTGCTCTCTATCCATACATGACTCAAATTGTAAATCTTTTTCTCTACCATGGCATTTTCCACTCCAGCTTTAAACATTCTGTTGTCACAACCATCCTAAAGAAACCTGGCCTGGACACTACCAATTTCAATTACTTCCTACCCATCTCCAACCTACCCTTCCTTGTGAAACCCCGGGAATGGACTGTTGCCACCCAACTTCAATTCCACCTCCTTAATAACTGTCTGTTTGAGCCTTTTCAATCTGGCTTCCGACCACTTCACTGTACTGAAACTGTCCTCCTCAAAATTGTTAATGACCTTTTTGTCTCTGCTGATGCTGGCGCCCTCAACATCCTTATCCTGCTTGACCTGAGTGCTGCCTCTGACACAGTCAATCATCAGATCCACCTCACCAGGCTCAAAGCTTGGGGTTTTGAGGGAGCCACACTTTCCTGGCTACGCTCATACCTCACCAACTGTACTCGCAACAGTTCGGTTCATGGTCATAAGTCTGACTCAGGTGTAGACACCCAGGGTGTCCCCCAGGGTTCTATTGTTGGGCCCCTATTCTTTATCATCTACATCCACCCCCTTGGTCAGTTCCTCCATCACTTTAAACTAGATTTCCACTGCTATACTGATGACACAGATCTACCTCAGCACTAAATCCCTCACAAACCCTCCTCTGTCTCATATCGAAACATGCCTGGCCATAATAACAACCTGGCTGTAGCAGAACTTCCTCAAGATTAATGTAGACAAAACTAAACTTTTACTACTTTGTACAAAATCCACACTAACCAAAGCCGGCACCTTCACCATCACTATTGATGAGTCTGTTGTATCTCTATCAAACTCAGTGTCATACTGGACTCCTCACTCAGCTTCGAACAACACATAAAGCAGACAAATCATCTTACAGTCTTCCTTGTCCGCAATGCCACTGCAACCCTAATACATGCATTCATTTTTGCCCGTCTTGACAATTGCAATTCTCTCCTTTCTGGCATTAACTCTTCATCTCTCCATGAAATACAACTAGTTAAAAATTCAGCTACAAGACTTCTCATGCATACAAAATCCTGGCAGCACATCACCCCCATCCTACAAGAACTCTACTGGCTCCCAATCTCTAAACGCATTGACTTCAAAATTCTCTTGGACCTTATTCCCCAATACCAGTCTTCCAGGTCACTCCGCTCTGCCACTGCTGGCATCCTTATCATCCTTCGATCCAAGCTGCGGAGATTTGGAGACAGGGCTTTTTCATGGGCTGCTCCAAGACTTTGGAATGCACTTCCACAATTCATCCGTGACTCCAAATCTGTTGCCATCTTCATCCACCACCTCAAATCTCAATTGTTCAAACAAGCCTATGCCTAGCCCCAGCCCCATGTGGTTTGATCCACGCCCCTTTTTGTTTTAGTTTTGTTAGCTACCGTTGGTCTCATTGCTCTATCTGTAGTTGTTTGTTATGTATGTATTGTAAAGTGTCTTTGGGTCTTTGAAAAGCGCTATATAAGCAAGCAAGTTTATTTATGCCATGCCTGTACATGCATTTTATATTTACCCTCAATGAATTACACTTAAATCTGCGGCCATGGTTCTCAGCAGGAAACCGGTGGAGTGCCTCCTCCAGGTAGGAAATGAGTGTTTATCCCAAGTAAAAGAGTTCATGTATCTCGGGGTCTTGTTTGCGAGTGAGGGAAAAATGGAGCGGGAGATTGCCTGGAGAATTGGAGCAGCGGGTGAGGTACTGCATTCGCTTTACCACACCGTTGTGATGAAAATACAGCTGAGCCGGAAGGCAAAGCTCTTGATATACCGGTCAATTTTCCTTCCTACCCTCACCTATGGTCATGAAGGCCGGGTCATGACCGAAAGAACTAGATTGCGGGTACATGCGGCTGAAATGATGTTTTCTCAGAAGGATGGCTAGTGTTTCCCTTAGAGATGGGTGAGAAGCTCAGTCATCCGTGAGGAACTTTGCATTGAAAGGAGCCAGTTGAGGTGTTTCGGGCATCTGGTAAGGATGCCCCCAGGACGTCTCCCGAGGGAGGTGTTCCAGGCACGTCCAGCTGGGAGGAGACCTCGGGGTAGGCCCAGGACTAGGTGGAGGGAGGTGTTCCAGACACGTCCAGCTGGGAGGAGACCTCGGGGTAGGCCCAGGACTAGGTGGAGGGAGGTGTTCCAGACACGTCCAGCTGGGAGGAGACCTCGGGGTAGGCCCAGGACTAGGTGGAGGGAGGTGTTCCAGACACGTCCAGCTGGGAGGAGTCCTCGGGGTAGGCCCAGGACTAGATGGAGAGATTATATTTCGACACTGGCCTGGGAACGCCTCAGGATCCTCCAGTCAGTGCTGGTAAATGTAGCTCGGGTAAGGGAAGTTTGGGGTCTCTTGCTGGAGTTGCTGCCTCCACAACCTGACAACGGAAAAGCGGATGAAGATGAAGAATTACAGTTACCATAACTGTTTAATGTACCACCCCAGTATCTCAGTCCTCACACTCCAGCGCTTGGATAACCAAATCAATCTTTTTGTGAGAAAATACCCTACATCGATGTCTAAACAGCAGCACAAGAACTTGCATTATGTATCATCAGCAGATTGTTACATTTACAGAGAGGTTTTTCCTCTGATAGCACCAGAACTTGCATTACAATTGGTAAAAGATAGCAAAATATACATTCAATAACGAAATAAATCAAGAAGAGAAACATTAATTCAGCATAATAATAAAACATAGAATAAGCATTATTATAAAGCATAGAATGAGAAAATTGATCTAATAAAACAAATAAAAAACATACAAAGCTATAAAAGCTGTAAGACTAAACAGAGCTGTTATAAAAACATAGGAAGCTGTAAGCCTCACAGTGTGGTAGTTTAAGAGCTTAGCACGTGAAAAGAGAAGTGTTTTTAAAAATGTACACGTTTGGTGAACGTCTAAGATCTTCTGGTAGTTTATTCCAGTTGTGTACAGCATAACCGCTAAACACAGCTTCTCCATGTTTAGTTTGGACTCTGGGCTCTACTACCTGACCTGAGTTCAAGGATCTAAGAGCCCTGCTCGGTTAATATTCTTCAAACATATCAGAAATGTATTCGGGTCCTAAACCATTCAGAGATTCATAAACTAGAAGCACCACTTTAAAGTCTATTCTGTAACTGATCGGAAGCCAATGCAAAAATTTATGAACTGGAGTGATGTGCTCTGTCCTCTCGGTCCTGGTTAACATTCTAGCAGCTGCATTCTGAATGAGCTGCAGCTGTTTTACAGTCTTTTTGGGGAGGCCATTAGAGTAGTCAACCCTACTAAAGCTAAATGCATGGATGAGCTTCTCTTGGTCTTTTTGGGACACCAGGATATATTTTTCAGATGATAGAATGCTGTTTTGGTGACCGATTTAATATGACTGCTAAATGTGAGATCTGAGTCTATCAGAACACCAAGATTACACACTTGATCTCCGGTTTTAAGGGCCCGAGAATACAGCTCCTCACTTATACTTCTTGTTTGATTTTTTTAGCGAAACACAATAATCTAAGTTTTATCTTGATTTAATGTATTATTTTATGACTATTATTATTATTATTATGTGCAGCAGTAGTCCTGGTTGTGAGTTATCACTAGTTATTTGGCTGAATGAAAATTGTGCTAAATGCTAAAGGGTTTCCTCTAGAGTCGCAAGATATCTTGAGAAATGTGTAAAACAAATCTGCTATCTAACCGTAAACAACATAGCCAAAATAAATGGGAGGGAGGTGTTTGGCTGAATTTCCCCTTTACAAGGGACAGGCATACCTTCCTTCACACAGCGGCAATCAGAGTTTTTGGTGGAATTCTCCACTGATACCTTACAGCTCGGTTACAGATAACTGCAACATTAACACGACGTCCCCCGTTCTTTCATGTTCCTCCAGGACCACGCGGAAATCAACTCCACCGTGGTGCGCAGTGAGACCAATACTGTCAGGGTGGAGGGCCTCCGGGCAGCCACGGTCTACGTCGTACAGGTGCGGGCCAGAACCGTGGCTGGCTTTGGCAAATACAGTGGCAAGATGTGCTTCCAGACCCTCACAGATGGTAAGGAGAATACAGTAAGGCAACGGAGGAGGCCCAGTGAAATGTGATGCTGGGGAGGGGGATTCAGAGTGTTAGTACATGTGAAACCGTGTCTCTGTGTGCATGTGGAGTCTTCACAAAGATAGCAAACAAAATTGCTAATCGTAAGTATTTTTGGCAGGTCCAGACCCGGAATATATGATTTCTGGTTTAGTGGTAAAGATTGTCACAAAATTTGCAGTAGGGCATCATCATTTTGGATTGTGGTTATGTTTATGTTTGGGCACTACAGGTTAGGTTTAGGTGATAAGGCTAGGGTTTAGGTAGAAATACAGTGTTTTTTTTATTATACTTGTGAGAGCCAGAGGTCTTTCACAATATATGAACAAATGGCAAACCTGGAAAATGATAATATTTTGTCCATGTTTTAGGCATCGGTAGCATTATACTTAGGTAAATGATTAGGGTTAGAATTTAATGTTAGTTTTGATGTTAGAAGTTAATATTAGGAAGAAAAAAATGGAATACATTTTCATGTAAAAAACTATTCATTGGGAATTCATTTTCATCACTATTAAAATGTGTGTGTGTTTTAAACGCTTGTAGAAGACATGTGGGTTGAGATGAATTTTTAATTTGATGGTGCGATAGTCAGTCCCTGCGTCCCAATAACTGTGCGGCTGTTTTATGAATATTTTTTTCTTCATTAATCTGCTACGTTCTAATCAAAATGTTAGAGACTGGGACTCTCAGACTTTGGAGTTAAGAATGTTGGCTTTTAGCATCTCTTGTGTGTGTGTAACTGACTGCGTGATTCAAACGACTTAGCTAATTGGTTTTTCATTGAGCCCGTCTGTTGCTGAGGAGCTATCCCAGAATGCTTAGCTGTGATTAGTGGCTGATGTGATTAATTATTTACCGCCGGGGGTTGGATTGTTTGGAGGGTCTCAACACCTGCTATATTGGAACACCTTGTGCATGTGTGCGTGTCGAGGTGTTTTTTCGTGAGTATATGTCATCGCCACATATATGCTGTCAGATGATTTTCTACACTGTGCATCTGGTGGAAGTTGCCCTTTTAGGGACAGATCTAGGATCAGCTTATCCTTGCTGAATTCTAAGCGTAACCTTAGAACACCAAACTGACCTTATTATCTGTTATCCATGTCTAAGGGCAAATCTCAACTTGACTTCAAATAATACCTCTCAAAATTCCATATCTATTTTTCTTCTATCCCCCTTCACTCTTCAAGGGAGTATATAGAAGGTATCAGTTAAAGTTCGAGGACAGAAAAAAGAAACTTGCTAGTTCAGGTCTCCCCTGAGCCAACCATCTGTGGATTCATCCTTGAGCAAGGCACTTAAAGATCCACTTCAAAAAATATATACATATATATTTGAGCCAGTAGTTTCCAAGCGATGCCTATAAGATGAAATAGATCCCCATTTCTTGTGAGCCACTACAGTATACCATCTGTACCACCGTCCTGTTGGTTTGTTATGTGGTTATAAGTCCAATGTACAGTGTATACACATTTGTTATGCACATGATCAAGGAAAGCATCTTTAACTTGCTCTCTGAGGCTGCATCGTGGAATGTTGAGATAGCCAGTAAGGACGACACACATTTCCAATTCACATGGACAAGCTCCCTTCCCGATTTCTCTATCTTGTTTTCGCCCCGCTCTCTTTCCCTTCATTCCTTTCTCCCTTTAAGCCCTGTTCGCCTGTAAGATAGTAGATGCGGATGAGCGCACATCTTTAAGTGTTGTTTGAGCATCGAAAGCAGTTCTGTTACAGATACCTGTTGAGGTGTTAAGGCAATGTGTCGATCAGGAGGCCGTTGCTGACTCCACGTTGATGTTGTCCCTATCTCCTACTGCTTCTGTACACCCATTATAGTAAAGATAATGATCAGTCAAACTTTTTCATCGTCAGCTGTCACAAAGTGCCCACACAGTCTCCAAAGAGCCCACACAGTCTCCAAAGAGCCATCGATAACATGTTGAAGCCTGGGGTTGAGGAAAGGTCTGAGCTTTGGATGAAACGTAGAGAGGAGCCGGGCTCTTTTGTCAGGATGTACAGAATGGATGACAGCAACGATATGATGACAATCATGTTGGGGTGTGGTTACCTGTGTACAGCAGATGCAGCTTGTTGCTCAATTTCTTCTCCCCAAGCCTGGATTAGTAATTAGGGCGCGCGGACACGCACAAACGCACCCACCAGACGCCCGAAGGACCAGCTTACGGTACATCCTCTGGCTCTCTGCCACAGCACGACGATCGCGGGGACAGTTAGCGCCTGGCGGAGGAGGGAACGGAGTCGCGCACTCTTGCCTCCCTCTCCACAAACCCCTCCCGCCACTTCCCTCACTTCAGTTAGATTTACAGGGCTTTGTATTGTTCTCGGGAAGGCATTGTACCTTCCCTATTTCCTCGGTGCCCTGTTGATCATTTCTGCCTAGCCCTCTCTGAGTTCTGCCCACCGCCGGTCTCACTCTTTCTCACCCCCCAACACCCTGCCATTGCATTGTCACATAGCTTACCCAGGTGCCTTCTAAACCCCCCAGTTACTATCCCTTTTCTTTGTCATTTGATTGACAGGCGAAACGAGGAGGGGATGATTGGCCTATCATTAGTGAGCTGTGTGAGATTCGGGGCTGTGTGAGTGAGTGTGTGTTTGTGTTCACAGCTTGAATGCGAGGAGTCCCGTTTCCTGCAGTCAGATGCGGACACCAGACTGATTGTTATGCATCATTGTTTACTGCTAGCTAGCACTCTGAATGTTGATTTCTGATCATCAACCACAATCACCATTTCCTCCCTGTTCAGGAAACTCCCTCAGTAGCATAACACAAAATATTGCTTCAGAAAGAAATAGTCAGGCTGACTTTAACGGCGATGAAAGAATAGGCATATAATTCAAAATACACTTGTTTGTAATTTCATAAATATTTCAAATACTATATCCCTGCCCAAAATACTTTCCTGCACTTTCCCTTTGGCACTTTAATCCCATTGCTGCAAAGTAAATTTCATTTGGAAATTGTCAGTTTTCCCAAAGCAAACACAACCTCCTTGAACGAGCCCTATCGCAGTAGTCCTGAATCACCGAAGACAGCCGCACAAAGGCTAAGACTTACTTTACCCTGTCTTCCGGAGTTATTCAGGCTCACTTTTGAATTACACCTGCGTCATCTCCTGTCATCAGTAACGCTCTGCTAACATTTGGCTGGCGTTAAGCTAACTTTTAACTAATGTTTAGCTGGATTCCTGACTGTCGGCAAGCAGCTAGTGTTTAAACATCCCCAGTCAAATTCCAAGGTGTTCTTTCACATCTGTCTGACTGTGACAGGGAGGATTAGGCATGGCGGCAGGATCACACGAAGACATATGATCATTTGTCCTCTTTCACTTTCTCGCCGCTCCTTGACAATCTCTCCTTCCTTCGCTCTGTTTCTCTTTTAATTACTTTCTTTCCCTTTTACCTCTCTCCCTTTTGCTCCCTTTCTTAAAGAAATATGTAGGTGATTGTCGAGGCAGCCTCACTAAAGTATGTCAGTCAATCGCAGCAGAGCTCAATACCTCTTGAACAACATAGCTCAGAGCTGAGGCAGCTCCATGTTGTCTTTATCCTCAGGCGCACCTGGATTAACCATTCTGTTCTTCTGTCTCTCAACTCTTTTCTATGGTTCGTCTCTCTACCCACACAACACATCCTCCTCTCACCATCCCCCTTTCACATTGTCCTCTGTTTGTCTGTTACACACTGTATCTCCGTTCCTACAATCTCACTATTTACATTTTTTCTGTCTTTATATCTCTTTCCCCTCTATCTTATCTCTTTTCTCTCTATTTGTCTTTTCACTCTGATTCTCCCCCTCTGTCCTGCCCTTCTCTCTCTTTCCCTCCCTATCTCTCTTGCTATTTCTTGTCTGTCCCTAGATGACTTTAAGTCAGAATTGAGGGAGCAGCTTCCTCTGATTGCAGGCTCGGCCGCTGCGGGAGTGGTGTTCATCGTGTCTCTGGTGGCCATCTCTGTCGTCTGTAGCAGGTGAAGTACGGTCAACATGGCTTCCACTTTCATATAGCCATGACTTTTACATACTACATGTACACACACACACACATTGGCACACACACACACAAACACACACATTAAGCAGGAGGTAAAATAAATTGTCGGTCTGTTTCACAAATCATCATACATTTCTCTATGAATCATTAAAAGGTTCATGCTGAGTTGACCTGAGTTAACTGATTCAAGCCAATTAAATCGTGGACCGCACGTTACGGCACACCGTTACTTGTTCCTCTCCTCACAAAAAACAACAGTGTGGAATTTAGAATCCAGCACCGCATGTCGCTAGCAGCAGAGCAGACGTCAGACACGACATGGTCTTTGATGACAGAGGGGACAGAGGAGAGACGGCAGAAGAGAGATGAAAAGCTACAGAGATGCTATCACACTGCTAATTAAAATTTAAAAAAAGCTGCTCATTTTCAAATTCAATTAAGGGCAGCAAAGCTGGAGCATATGAAACTGTTAAACCTAACCATCGATCAGTTTTCCAACCATGTCGCTTTTAGGCATGTTTAGTGAAATGTCCAGTACATAGGATGAACGATGCAAACTTTTTCTTGCGACTTAGTTTACATTACAGAGAGACACATTCCTCTTCACCTGTACTTCAATTCTGCCTTTTTCTAATATAACTTGCCTGTCTTTGCCTGTTAAGGAAACGGGCGTACACCAAGGAAGCCGTGTACAGCGACAAGCTACAGCATTACAGCACGGGACGAGGTGAGTTTCCAATAGCATATGGTTTAAGTTTGAGTTCAGGATGAGGAGAGTTTCCAAACAAATATGGTTTGAGTTAGGGTTTGGGAGTTTCCAAACAAATATGGTTTGAGTTAGGGTACAGGAGTTTCCAACCAAATATGGTTTGAGTTATGGTATGGGACGAGGTAAGTTTCCAACCCCTGCACAAAACACTTTTTACTTCCTGCCATTGAGGGTCAAAGCATCTCTCCCACTTTCTGAAGGACATTGACTGACATTCATTTCTGTGAGTTGTTGCCTGAATAGAACAACACAATGTTCAATTTGCTTCATCAATGCTGACAGCAAAACGAATCCTCTGTGTTCATGTGCTTAGGGCAAAATGGACTCCCTTTCCTGTTCCAACAGGGTGACAAGTAATCCCTTCTTTCCTGTTTAAGTGCAATTGACTGGCACACTTTTCAATGGGCTGTTGTGATTGACTTGTGACTGACACTGCAAAGTAGCCTCAGACTTAGGCTAGCAAGAGTGTGCAGTAGAAACCGAACGTGAGGCAAAAAATCCAGCCTGGCTGAAGGCCCATCTAGCTGTCTAAAAGGGGCCTCCCTCGAGGAGATGGAGGCTTTTCAAGGCTGAAGCAGAAAGGCGTTGCTAAGCAGCTCGGTTTTGGTCGCAGCCAAAGGAGCCATTGCCCGGAGCTCATTAAAGAGCCAGAGAGAAATAAAATGGCTCCTAGTGTTTTTTTCCCAAGTCAGACTGTCAGAAGAATCAATGCTCGCAGTTGGTTCAGTCAGAGGCTATCTTAGGGAGAGCGAATGCAATTAACATCAGATGTGGGCGAAACGCTAGCCGTGCTAGCTGCGCTAATCATGAAATGAGCAATTTGGAATAGAGGGGAAACAGCGATAAGTGTTCCTATTCAGCTCGTGTTGTTCCCTCCACTCATTCCCGCTGACTAGTAATAATGCTCAGGAGTTGATTGTGTCCGATCTTTTCCCCTGTGTTATTGGAAAGACATGTTTTCCAATTACTGTTCATTTGGAAAAAAGCTAAACAATTGCCACTTCAGAAGAAACTATTCTTCTTGTTCTAAATGCTGTACGTTTTTTGGTCAAAACAATGTGTTTCTGGTTTTTATGCCAAGCTCTTGGGAAGTAGTAAGCTGTTGATGTGCAATACATTTACAGTAAACAAATATACATCTGGGATTGGAGCACACATGTTAAATTATCTCAGAAAACCTTCCTTTAACACTAGAACTGCCAGGCCCTTCAGACCCCCAGCATTCACCAAAGCTGAACGCAGTCTCACGTCATTAGCATACTAGTTGTAACCTATTAGCATGGACAATCCCCTCTGCAGCATCACCATACAGCCAGAGTATCAATTCATCTACTGGGTTGTCAACTACAAAGAGTAGTTTAAAAAATAATGAATTACAGAATTTGTTTGTTTTAAATGGTTAATGAATTTGAACAATACAAGTATGTGCTTGTACTGAAGGTCTTATCGCATGAAAAAATACTGAAAAAAGAATACATAAAACAATTATTTCTAAGAACACATGCTATAGTATTTTCTTTCAGTTGTTAGGCCATATAAATGTACAAAATGAAAATAACACAGCCAATCTATAGGTCTCATGAATTGTCTGTAGGTTACTTGAAAAAGTTTTAGAAAAAACGAGTTTTTGGAGAAAAAAAATGGTCAATTTCTCCAAGTGAGCAGGCTATGCGAATGGCACGTAACAGAGTTAAAGGTCTTATCGTACAACAAAAAGACAAAAAAGCAATACATTGAACAAATTTGTTAATATATTTCTTAATTTGCTGAATAGCCAAGAATGTCTTTTGTTTCATGTATAATTATTTTGCGTAATACATTTGTAGAATATTAATCTATAGTTAAATAAGCAGAGAAAATTCAAAGAGAAATGGTGTTGGATTCTGATTCTCTTTCTATCCTAATAACCAGGAATACCTAGTTCAGCCGGCTGAAGTGTTGAATATTGCTGGCCTCACTGGATTCAAACCTGAGTCTTCCACGTGAAAGGCTATGTCTTTAACAACTATGCCACAGAGTTTTACATTTTCCAAGTGTTGGTATAGCCTCTTTACACTGGATCAGTTTGAACATTTCGCTAGACACCAGTCAGCATTGTGTTAAACTGACTAACGTTTCTTATAAAATATACCTCCACCATAGCATCTATGAACTGTATGGATTTTGCCACTGGCCGTTTTAACAGCATATTAGCCAGTTATAGGCTTACTAGTATCTACTAACGTACTACGTGGAATAGTAATAACAATTTAGCAATTGCTAGCGAGACTGGAGATGAGCTTTTCAATGGTGAAACTATTTAATTTCATGGCACAACAACGTTTGTTATTCTTTCGTTGGTGAATGACATTGACACAATAATTATCCATACTGGTGATGATAACTGATCATTCAGTTATCATCAAGTGAAAAGACAAGATAATCTTGGAAACCCCTACTCTTTTACTGCCCCCTACTATTTTACTGAAAAGTAAAAAGTATGCACAGATGCGTATTTTGAAAATCCACCAGAAATAGTTGCAATATAACTGGAAACTGTCTTATTTTAGGCTTACTATAACGTAACTACTGAAAGTTGTAGCAAGCAATGTTTATTTCTATCCTGAACAAATCCTAAATCACAATTTGTTTTGACTATGACAAGGTTCGAACGCAGGACCTATTGCTTGGAAGTCAGTCAGTCGTTCACTTACTCACTCACTTAGAGACACTTGCTCTTCTTGTCCGGCTCCGCTTAAGTGGTCCGGCTAAAACAGTAACGTGTAATATGTTTGTTGAATTGGTGATTGGTAAAGAATATCATTGGTCTTTCTTTTTGTGAATATTCATTTAGATTAATACATTTGTAGAATCTTAGTCTTCTGTAAAATAAGCAGAGAAAATTCAAAGAGAGATTATAGGATGTGTGCGTGATTGTGTTTCTCTTCTAATGAAAACAGTAACATGTAATATGTTTGTTGGATTGGGGATTGATAAAGATTTTTGTTGGTATTTCGTTTTGTCAATAATTATTGAGATTTAAATTTTAGACTCACATTTGCTAATTTAGCCTACACAAGAAGCTGAATCTCCGATTGAAAAATGGTAATTTGTGATACATACAGTGGGGCAAAAAAGTATTTAGTCAGCCACCAATTGTGCAAGTTCTCCTATTTAAAAAGATGAGAGAGGTCTGTAATTTTCATCATAGGCACACTTCAACTATGAGAGACAAAATGAGAAATAAAAATCCTGAAAATCACATTGTAGGATATTTTATGAATTTATTGGTAAATTAGGGTGGAAAATAAGTATTTGGTCATTAACAAAAATTAATCTCAATACTGTTATATAACCTTTGTTGGCAATGACAGAGGTCAAACGTTTTCTGTAAGTCTTCACATGGTTTTCACACACTGTTGCTGGTATTTTGGCCCATTCCTCCATGCAGATCTCCTCTAGAGCAGGGATGTTTTGGGATGTTTTGGGGCTGTCGCTGGGCAACACGGACTTTCAACTCCCTCCAAAGATTTTCTATGGGGTTGAGATTTGGTGACTGGCTAGGCCAGTCCAGGACCTTGAAATGCTTCTTACGAAGCATCTCCTACATTGCCCGGGCATTGTGTTTGGGATCATTGTCATGCTGAAAGACCCAGCCACGTTTCATCTTCAATGTTCCGTCATTTTTGTTTTCATGGCATTGTTTGAGATGTAATTGGAGATGGACATTGTTACTTTGACTCGCCTCATGCAACACTTTAAAATGAATTTCACCCCTCCCACCCACACATGCAGTCAGCCCCACACACCTTGTTGGATGGCTGCCAAATGGACATCGGCTCCAGCCCTGGTGGAAGAACTGCACCATGGCCAACTGCTTCGTGTCAGGGAATGGTAATAGAATGCTAACTGGTGCTGGTGCTTAAGGACAACAGATGCTAGAGCGCAGAGTACCGGCGGGTCTGGTGCCAGTGGGGGGCATATGGAGGGAGATGACAGGAAGGGGGAAATGGGCAAGGGAGACGGAGAGATGAGTGGAGAAATGTGAGGCAATGGCAGGGCGACGGTGGAGGGGAGTAGCGAGAGAAGGAAAGTAAAAGGAAAAAGACTGGAAACAGGGAGAGACGAGGGTGAAAATGTTGCCCTTGCTTCTAATGGTCACAAACTGTTGCTTGTTTGTGGGAAAATACTGGCAACTCCTCCTGTGCTGTTGACAAGGCATCCATACCTGCCACACTGTGCATTACAGCGGCACAACACTTTTCACTAGCCATGGACGCACTCAAGAACACCTGTCAACATCTGTTCAATGACATTCACAACCTCCCACACAACAAATATTAAATGTCCCCGTATATATCCGCTAACACATATCCAGACATGTCTATATGTCCCACACATGTACAAACTCGTTTCCCCTTATCGGCAACGAGTTGTCTCAGGTGCTTTTGTCTGCACTCCGGCATCTGGCCCAAGCATAAATAGACAGACAGCCGATCGCACCGTGACCACTTTGAATATTTACTGCATGACAAGGGCCCGGCCTCATCTGACAGCAACGCCAATCACCCAAAAAATAACCCGCAAAAACAGCCTGATTCTCCCCACTGACGTTCATATTTTACTAAGAAAGCTTTTTGCGTGCTTGACGGAGTTAGATTTACATTTATGATCCAGGCCAGAGGCGTGCTAATCCTGTTTGATTAACGGAATGCAGAGAGTTGTGTATTTTCTCAGCATGACTTCTGCCTTAATAAGGCCCGGGTTTTCCTCTCATCAAACGTTGGCTAATTAAATGTGTTTATGAAAAGAACTGAACTCATAATGAGCAGAATATTAGTTGACACGTTTGGTTTGTAGAGCATATTAGCGCATGCATATGGTGCCATCGAGTCCATTAGTTTTGGTCAGTGTGCATGTCTGGGTCACATCTGCGCTATAAACAGTTGAGAGTAGTCCTTCTCTGTCTTTCATTACTTAGACTAGCCATGGCATAGGAAATATTTGTTTGCATTGCCAAAGCATGTGGGAAACTATAGAAATATTAGTATATGTAGCTCGGCCATTTTAATCATACAGTATAAAGACAAGTAAAACATTAACCAGCCTCAGACTATATTATGGTTATCCTGTTATATAAACTACAGACACTTTATTGTGTTCAACCATTATTTCTATAATTTTTTTTTGCCGGATTGTGTAAACGGAGCCGGCCAAGAAGAGGGAATGTCTCTTACTGAATGAGTAACTGACTGACTAGCTACCCCTTGTTATATAGCATAGTGGTTAAGGACGCAGCCTTCTACACAAGCCACCAGAGTTTGAGTTTTGCCACATTAAAATGGTTTTCCACAATAAAATGGTTTACCGTTATATTGTGACTATTTCTGGTGGATTTTCAAAGTACGCATCTGTTTATGCTTTTTGGGGTAATAGCATATAGATCACAACTCCTTGCACAGTAAATGTGGAGGGGTTTCCAAAATTCTCTCTTTTCACTTATCAATGTTATTCACAAATGAAAGAAAAACAAATGTTGCTTTTGCATTGCAAAGTTCATCTTCAGTCTTGCTCAGAATTGCTGACTATTTGAATGATGACTATTCCAAGTAATAAGTAGACACTAGACCAATTGCTTGCTACTAAAAAAAACTGTTTTTGTTATGTTGCACATGTTATTTCAGCAAAAATGTAATGGCTGTGATAAAAGTTATATTTGGCCACTATATGGAAGTTGACTGCCTACCTGCAAACCCACTAGTCTTATCCTTGCCCTTCAATGTTTTGACTGTGGATTGATTCCCCTGTCAGTTCTTCCAACTTTTGTCTCTCAGAAATATTTATCCACTCGTTACTTTTTAGCAGTCGCACAACTATATATATATCCACTCTATAATACCACAAATCTAATATATTTAAAAGAATAATTGTATTACCTGACCCTTTTATACTGTTATTGTATGCGAAAGAAGCGAACCAGCAATAGAGTGTTTGGAGTCTTTGTTTTTGTTTATAGGTAAGGCTATATAGCTATTAGCTAGCCAATTACAATAATCTTTGTACAAGAATACAAATAATTCCGTAAATAAACGTTCTGTTGTCCACGTTATTTCAGCATAAATGTAATGGCTGAGATAAAAGTTGCATTCTTGCTGTTAAAATAGAATAATCTTTAAAGATTCTATCTGCCACTTAGGGAACCATGGATCAAAACCAGCCAGGGGCAACATTAATTCTTTCTAATCACGGGCCGGCTGAACTAGGCTTGGCTGGTTCCATTTCTGTTTTCTGAAGAATATTAGTATAATATCTTTTTTTCTGGTTCAGTAATCGAATTTGAAATATATCAATTTGCTTAGCATTGACAACAAAATGGTCATTCATTTGTATAAAATAATAGCATAATTGAATATGTATGTGCTATGGTATAACTGATCAATACATAAAAATTTATCAATCACTCAAAAAACAAACGTCTTCCTCTATCTATATCTATCTGTCTTTCTGTCATTTTCTCTCAGTCTGTCTTCCTCTTGGTCAATTCAATTCAAATTAGTTGTCATATATATACAGCCTACTAATCTTGCACATAATCTTGCAGTCTTTATATATATATATATATATATATATATACATGGAAAAAAATAAGAAACCATGGCACCTTTTTCTGCGTGAGGAACAGAAGTGTTCAATTTGCAGTGGTCTCTTAATTTTAACCCTTATGTTCCTCACTCAAAACATTCCTTTCTGACTTTTTTGGAAAGGAATGTAAAAGGTGCATATAATATAATGTTTCTCTTTCTATCTCTGTCTTTCACTGTCTTTTAGTCTTTTTCTCCCCCTCTTCCAACTGGCGCTCAAACCCGATCAAGGAGCTATGAAATATTAAGGCTTAAATACATTTTTTATCTGTGGGCCGTGAAAATATTTAAACAGGACTTGACGAGAGAGAGAGTATAAGAAAGAGAGAGACAGAAGATAAACTGTTTGCTATTTAAATAATACATGAAAGTGGGCATGGTTGTTTGGAATTTGAAATAAAAAGCTAGTGCGTGCAGTGCCTTCTCTGCATATATGTTCATGAGTGCCTGCCTCTATACAAAGAGAACATTCCCGTCTGGCGTTCGACACTATTATGAGTCTGGGTTTCAGTTGCTAACATGTACAGAATAACGTTACCGCGTGCCGAGCTCCCAACTCCCCCTTATCAGTAATTCTGTCTCCACAGAGTTTCTAATCAGCAATTGACATCCGCAGAGATATGGTTCAAGATAATTAGTTTACTAACTAGCCAGAGCTTCCAGTCAAGAGCTTAAGGTAAGCTGCCTCGGTCTCGTTCTCCTCTAGATCTCAGCCAGCCCTCTGCCACTTGAGACGGCTTTGCTTTTTAACTGTACCCCACATGCAAAGCAATAGCTGTGGTTGAAACGATGCTCGCAGGGAGATGAAAGGTTTATGTCACATTTGCCATAGCCCCAACCCAGTCAGAGAATGTCAGTCAATGTGTTTGGGTCTTCCATTTGGCTTTGTTCCGATGACTGTAATCAATTTTACCAGAGCTCCCTCTGGTCAAATTCAGTGCACTGTCTGGCTGACAGCCAGTAGCAAAGCAGTTAGGGCATTTTGTCTGTTAACCGATCGGTTAGTAGATCGAATCCCTGATTTCTGCCATTCCGTCCTTGAGCAATACAGTTAATCCTAATTGTTTTTTTGAGACACTCTGGATAGGAGCATCTGCTAAAGGACTAAAATGGAAATATAGGGCAGGTTGCTATTCGTTGTTATCACTGCATGTGTTGAATATGTTTCTCAATGCCTGCGAGTCATCTCATCTGACCCGGAAACAGGCCTTCATCCATTCCCAGACATCCCTCTGTCGGTGGACTATAATCACTTATCTGTCGCTGGCTGTAAGAGCCAGTTGATAGCGGGCTGTATTATCAGTGTATGAACTGCGAGGGGGAGAGGCAAGGGCGAAATTGGTTCCGCCGCTATCAAAGGGCAAAGATGAAGAGAGGGAGGGGAAAAAGCTGTTTTCATTTTTTTCTCATCCTTTCGTTCAATCTCCCTTGCTTTCTCTCTTGAGTTTGTGTGTGCGTTCGGAGTTTCTTTTTCTGGCACTCTCATTTTGTCATCGCCTTTTCTCTATCTCGGCTCTGTTTGTTTACCGTTGGATAAAACACATTTATTGAACATCACTTTATTAGTTAGGATTGCTTGAGTTCAATGGAGTCTTAATGGACAGTGTTGATTCAGTTCCTACACAGCTGCATGTTCTCCTACACTCTCCTACAGTCAGATTCCTGGAAACGTGATACTTATTCATATAAACCTTTTAAAAGGTCATGTTACTATAGAACTATCCTTTTACAGAGTGTCTGATAGCCTAGCGGTTACACCGATGCCTGATCGTATCCAAGAGCCGACAAGGTGAAAAATCTGTTGTTCTGTCCTGAAACAAGACACCCAAATTGTGTGGCAGCTCCCCACACCTGTCTAATATTGGGTTGGGTTAAACTTGGAAGGCAAATATTTGTTTGACCATGTATGCAAACTGACAACGTTCCATTCTGTTACACACACCATGGACATGTGAAGTGAGTCTTCCCATTGCTCATTTCACCATTACCATTAACACCCTTCAAAATCACCAAGTTCTCCACTTTTTCGGAATATTCACTGGCCACTCTGATTGGTTTTAGAGCTCTCCCTGAGAGCCGACATGTCTAACTGCCCCTCCCCACTGGGCTGCCCGACCCACTTCTCAGGCTCCCCGGGGATGAAGATCTACATCGACCCCTTCACTTACGAGGATCCCAACGAGGCTGTTCGAGAGTTTGCCAAGGAGATCGACGTCTCCACCGTCAAAATCGAAGAGGTCATTGGCGCAGGTAACTTTTTTTGAATGGGTGTGTTGCTTAGGGGTTGTGTGTATAGGTATTGGGTTTGCATGTGCGTGCGTGTGCACGCGTGTGTGTGTGTGTGTGTGTGTGTGTGTGTGTGCGAGTGTGCTCAATGAGACTTGCTTAAGCTGCAGGAACATGACATGCTTGCTGTTCGTGTGACCTGCACTGCTATCAAATAGGCCAACTGGCATCCCTCAGCTAGGTAGCTCCAGAAATAGATTTAGCCTGTAGCAGCCCCCTCACTCTCTTCCTCTCTTCTTTCTCTCATACTTTGTCTCACTGTTTCATTCTCTGTTTTTTTCTTTAGTATTTTTCCATCCTTTCCTTTTCGACTGCGGTTTTCTCTTTCATCTATCTCTGTCTTCTCCCTCACTTCCACTTCCTATACCTCTTTTTTCTTTCTGTCTCTCTCACCCTGTCTGTATTTCTCCCTCTCATTCTCTATCTGGGGACATGTCCTCCCTTCTAGTGCCAGGCCAGACCTGGTTGGCTGTACTTAGTCTGTGCTGGTGTGTTGAGTCATACAGAGACAAAAATAACAGTGAACTAATGAGACATGTACTGGAATAGACTCTAGGGGTCTGGCCAGGACTCACTGCATGATAGGTGCGAGGGAACCGGGATGGATGAGGGGTTAGGGGAGGAGACAGAGGACAGGGGAGTTCGCTAATTACAGATTTCAGTGTTTTGTTTATCCGTGGCATGGGATCTCCGCGGGATGCCTGGAGGATGATTAGTAATTAAGGATTAGAAATAGTTTGTATTTGCTGTGAATTTGTTGGGTTGTTAGTCTTTTCAGTTCTTTTTATGAATGCACTCAGAGTCTAAGCTGCAGGGGAACAGGATGGACGCACTGCTGATTAAAGATTAAAAAAACCTTCTCAAACGAGATGTATTTACGCCTAGTTGTAGTGAAACACTTCAATAATAGTCTTCATTTTGATGGTTTGCCGCAAAAGTGTGTACACGTACATTTCATGTAATTCTGTTAACAATACAATTAGCATTATAGAGGCAATCCCATCAGTAACTATTAACATATCACCCCCCCAAAACAGAAATATATTTTAATAAGCAATTCCTCTCACCCACACTTTTTCACCTGAATGTTTCTCTGACAATACAAATGGGTGGACCAAGAGATGAAGCTGAGTTATACTGTAATGTCTGTATGCATAACAGAATGTCCATATCACGTCCATCACTGAGGTATTGACCAATACACGATAGTGTTTTAAACCAGCACAGTCATTTACGTCATTAAGCAGACACCAACCCCCCCCCCCCTCCAGGTGAGTTTGGCGAGGTATATAAGGGTCGCCTGAAGCTGCCGGGCAAGAGGGAGATCTATGTGGCCATCAAGACCCTAAAGGCCGGATATGTGGAAAAGCAGAGGCGGGACTTCCTGTCCGAAGCGTCGATCATGGGCCAGTTCGACCACCCTAACATCATACGGCTGGAGGGTGTGGTGACCAAGAGTCGGCCAGTCATGATTGTCACTGAGTTCATGGAGAACGGAGCGCTGGACTCCTTCCTAAGGGTGAGTTGTGGAACAGGTTTGTTTAAGTAATCTTCTTTGCCTTTATTCAAAAAGTAAAAGTACTCCCAGTCACTAAGACACTTGATGAACATGTTACATGGAGGGTTTTCCCGCCACTGTACTTCAGTAAAAATTCCTAGACCCTGTTTTCTGAATCAACAGAAAATATCCATTGTAACATTATTAATTTGTTATAGTTTACTTACAATATTTGCTAAGAATGTGTCTGGAGATGCGCTGTGTGCTACACAGATTAAATGGATGGGTACAGTGGATCTTTGGCTGATGCCAAAGAGCCATGAGCAAAAGGCTGGTGCAGTGCGGAATTTCCACAACCAGCTATTAATATGTGAGGATTCACAGCCGTATGCGTTTCTACAGCCTCGAATAGCTCCGGGGCTTTGGGCAAACCTGGCATAACTCCGGACGATCTGCGGATGTAGCGATTCGGTCCTTCACAAAATAGCAGTTATGCTGTCCTAGTTCATTTCCTCCGCTCACACCCCGTGCCCGTAACGGCCTATCCCCCTCGCTCTTTTGTAGCTGCAAGGAACGAGCGAATGTACAGCTTAATCAATATTCGGCCATTTCTTTTTTTTCTCTCCCGCCCTTCCATCTCGTGGATCGGTTTTCCCACTCGTCTTTGATCTAGCGCCGGTTTAAAGGGGTCCTTTGAAGTTGGCTTTGCAAGCCGTCACATCCGACTTGTGTTCCCATCGATCTTACCCTACCCCGCTTATTTGTTACTGTGTGTCGGGTTCAAAGCTCCGCTGAGCGCCAGAGACCCTGGGTGAGACTAGGTGGGGTTTGGGGGGGTGTTGGGTGGTTGGATGGTTAGGGGAGGGCTCCTCTGAGTGTTGAGTTTTACTCAGGGTGATGGACAATGGAAAGATTTTCACTGGAAACATCCTCGAACAAGACGTTTTGGATGGGACAGCGTTTGAAGAATCCAATTTGTGAATCAAAACGAATTGCCTCCCATCCTTTGATGTCAAATTGGAGATTAGAATCCAGACGGAGCTGTCTGGGACTTGGGTTGATAGCACGATATGTCCGATCACTATCAAACAAACATACATCAGTTTTATTGACATTTCAGTTACTGACTCCGTCATAGACATAACCGGTTTTGCCACATCGAAGTAGGTCACATAGAGATGGTTCGGCATCTAGTTGATGCTGTTTGTCACACTCTGTGCGTGTGTTTGTGTTTGTAACATTGTACCCAAGTGGGACGGCTGATGTTCTCTCCTTGTCCAAGAGAGTGCCTTTACATACTGGCTTCTGTGACAGGGATGCGTCCATAGGCTTTTTCTAATCTTAGAGCAAATCCCAAAGGTCGTTGGGGGAAATTGCAGCCCAGCTTTTTGGCATCAGGAGCATGTTGGCTAGGCGTGGCCCTTGACACTCAGCCAGAATGTACTGCTTAGCATACGTTTGCTTCTTTTACTGTCACGTTGTTGTGGTTGTCAAGTTGATTGCACTGGAATCCAAATAGAACCGCCCATTCGAGCCAAACCAGGACTGATTCGCACTTCTCTCTGGCTAATGCTGTCACACTGTAGACATTTGCAAAGGATGTCTTGTTTGTTGTTGACGTCTCAGCTGAAATGCCAATGATGTGCCTGTAGATGAAAAGTTTTCTTTCAGTCACATTGCGGATGTTTTTGACATGACTTCGTCTTCTCCTGTCCCTGCAGCAAGAGAAGACGATCTCAGTACTAACGAGGATGAAGCCACTGACAGTTTTTCCCCCCCGCTCTTCCTCCCTTTCGCTCTGTCTCTCTCTCTCTTGTAGCAAAACGACGGACAGTTCACTGTGATCCAGTTGGTGGGTATGATGCGTGGCATCGCGGCAGGCATGAAGTACCTGGCAGAGATGAACTACGTCCACAGGGACCTGGCTGCCCGTAACATCCTGGTCAACAGCAACCTGGTGTGCAAAGTGTCTGATTTTGGCCTGTCGCGCTACCTCCAGGATGACACGTCTGACCCAAGCTACACTAGCTCTCTGGTGAGTTCCGTTAGTAACGATTAGTGTTCATTTGGTTTTTTTCTTCCTATCCTAGACACAGATGAGACAGCAGGGTTCATAACGCTGTCTGAAAAGGAAAGTTATAACACACCTTCAGCCCCTTTGCTGATCTCCTTCCTTCTCCTCTTCTGTCATTTAGCATTGCCTCCTATGCAGAGAGGCCTACAGGAGCAATTTGGATTAAGTGCCTTGCTCAAGGACAGGTCAAAGTTGACCGGAGAGTGCCTTGCTCAAAGGCAGGTCTATGTTGACCCAATGTTGGGAGCTATAACTCTTCCCGTTCTATCTGCCAGGCTAGCTCCCCCTCTGTCTCTTCTTTTTTACATTCCGTGAGCTATCTCTCTTCCCGTCCCTCTCCATCCTTCTTTCCGCCAGTCACGGACCCGGACTGTCACATCTTCATTAGTGCCGAGACACAGCGACTCTGGGGAAGCCCCCCCCACCCTCGTTGGCATGCAGGGGACACAGGAATACCAAAGGGCACGTCAAACTGACAGCTGGATCCCCCTCAGTCCTACGGCCCTGGCCACCCCGGTACCCCCCCGGCCCCACCGCCACCGCCAACCGCCTCATCCCTTATCACCGGGGCAACATGATTAACATGGCAGCGGTGCAGATCTGTAATTATCCGCCGCTGTCGTTACCCCTGGCGACTCCCTCTCTCCTCCCGCAGGTTTCTTATGTAACTCTCCATGTGATTCAAAACACAAACACACACGCCCAGTAAGCGACACACGCCAAGCACGCACGCACTTGCGTTTCTCACGTGGGACGTGTGGGAGGGTGCGTGTCCAGTGCATCGACTTCCATTTGAGACTAAATTGCTAATTGGTTGGATTTATGCAATGCTGTGTTGTTTAGTTGCTCTCGACAGTTGGAAGGGAGTACGGTCTGAGAGCCGGGTGCAGTACCCCAGGGGCCGTTCTTTAGTGAGGTCAATTGTTTTAAAGGATATCGCGGAAGCGCTTGCTGCTTCGACCAAACTGCCTGAGGACAGCTTTTGGAAACAAATATTTGTATGCACATACTGGTGATGAGGAAATTTAAATATGCTTTCACTATGAGCCTGCCATGGTTTGGGGGGAAAAAAACACCCACAAGTAAAAAAGAGAATTGTAAGAATTCTAAACATAGGATGCAGTCAAGGTGATGTTAAAATAGGCTACTAAAAGCAGGCTCAAAGCTTCTAAATATAGGCTAGCTTTGTAAAATCAAGGACACGACAACAATAGAAATTCACTTTTATTTTATTTAGAGAACAGACCGGTCAGGAGATGATTAACCGCATGCGTGAGTGAGTAAGCCGGTTTCTCTCTCTGTTTGTGGCTGAGGCTGAGGTCCTGTCGAGGCTGTTGATTAACAGGAAGTTGTGTTTGAGGTGTCAACAGGAAGTGTGGCAGGGGTTCTAAATAGTGCCAAAACCTCCCTTTGGTGTGTTGGGAAAATGTATTTATCAGTATTAACGAAGACCAACCATGACTCCTACCACCCTTAGGGTTAAGTCCTACTGTCTTACCCAACAACAGAAACAAATTACAAAGACGTTACTGTTGTCTGCTGTCAATCTTTTTGATGCTACAATAGATAATGGAGGGTTGCAATTAGACTATAGATTACTTTACAACAGTCTTGATGTTTGTTTCATATACAATATGGCCCACTGAAAAAGAGGTTAGATCTCAGAGGATTTCATAATGTCGATAACTGACGGGTTTCCAAGAACAGATTGATTTTGGCTTGGTCATGTCCCTCCGTAAAAGCTGAACCAGTCCCAGCTGTTCTGGGCTGTAACCAATACACAGAAACAGCATATATTAATCATAATATACACACCAGGGTCAGACAAATGTCCCTGCAGACGTTCTCCTTTGACCTTTGCGACTTTAGCACTAGCTGGGTGCTGTCCGTCCTTTCTCCTCCGCTTTCCCAAAACATTCAGTGGAAATAACGGGAGGCGTTCGCGAGACAGCCAGGGCCCCCAAGTCACCTCACATCTTCCCTTTTAATTAAGCCGTGTGCCTTGCAGACGCTCCATGCCGACAACAACAGCGCCTTCCCATCGGCGACCTCCCACCGGCGGTTACGAGGGCGCGGCGAACGCCAAGGCAATCAGTGAGCGAGGCCAACGCTCCGGGGGGGTGCAGGGGATGCCGAAGGCCGACGGGAATCAGGGAAAATGAAATTATGCCGACATCGCCTGATTTAGGCCTTCGACCTCCCCCCGTCTGTAAATTAATCGTCCCGTCCTCAGATTTGTGATGTTTCCCCTACCGTTTCCAAGGGCACCAATTACATGACCTGGTCTCCAGAACAGAGGTGAGGAGAATGCTGGGCGACATGTTGTTAATTGCAGTGCTAACCCTGGGCTTGGGTGTACACACTGAGCAGGGAGTGTATTGAAGCGGGGATTTAGAGAACCAAAGTCAGGGTCCACTGGCTTTCTCCTGGTGATGAAGCACGTTTTTTATATAAGTAATTTAGTGGATGCTCTTCCACATAGTGCCTCAGTTTACGGGGTGTCTTTTAAAATATATTTACATTTATTTCTCTATTGGATTTGAACTCACAAGGACGTAGTTGGGTTTTTGAAAAATACGTGGTTCAAGCGATCAGATTTGGTGGAAGTATGTCCTTTGCATGGTCTGACCATCTGTGCAGTGTCAGTAAAGCTGTGTTCCAGCTTATTTTCAAGGATGTTAAAACGAAACCTGTAATTTTACCAAAGTTTCTCTTCTTTTGTTCTCTAATTGGTCCCAATCCAGTGCCGTTGTAGGTGGTGCGAAACTCCAACTGTGGTGTTAAAAACAAGGCCTGAGGATCAATCTCCCCCCAGTGTGTTCTTGGAAATAACAAATAAAAACTCTAGCGGAAAGTTCTCCTTCACACCGTTCAACCAATCCAGTAAATAATAAGGTGGGGTTCAAATAAGGTTTTGCCCTGTTAGCGTCCAAAAGCCGAAAATCGCTTCACAGGCTGTCTTTCACATTTTTTTGTGGTAACCAGAAATGCCTGCAGTCGGTGACTTGGACCATGATGGCCTTTGGGAGCTTATGGAGAACAGAATGGTTTTCTCAACAAACCGCTTGCCTGTAACTTTCCCTTCAGTCCACCCATCTATTTACCTGCGTTATTTATCCATCCATTCATTTATTCACATCACTCATCATCGCCTCTTTCCCCGGAGGATCAGGAGGCCCTGGGGAGGGACGTTCCTGTGCTATACAGGTGCATCTCTAAAAATGTGAATATTGTGGGAAAGTATTTTTTTTCCCCGTAATTTAAATCAGAATTTGAGTGCATAAACTAACATACTTAGCTGATTAGAGTTCTTCTCGGGTCGACATTTCTGTATAACACACTTTCTATTCTAATATTTTGAGCCACTGCTGTTTTGATTTCCATGAACTGTAAGCCATATAAGATTGAAACCAAAAAGTATTGCAATGTTTCACTTTATGTGTAATGAATCTAGAAATACCAAGGTGCCACCTTTTGATTACAGAAGAAAAAAAACGTTTCCACGATATTAAATTTTTGCGTCTGTGATAAGTGTATCATGAAGTGTATCATGCGGAGCATGTATGGAGCACGCTTCTTTTTCTGTTTAAGTTTTTCATAGTGTGTCTGTGTGTATTTTTAAATGTGTTTGCACGCATATAAAGACACAAAAGATGTTTGAATGGTTTTAAGTGTTTGACGAACATCTGAGAGGTTTAAGTGCTTAATGTTGAGGGATTGTGTGTGCGCATTGTCTAAGTAAAATGGACTGGTGAGTGGCAAGATAAAGAAGTGTAATGTGATTCACACTGTAGGGATAGCCAAAGCCCAGAGGAATTAACTTTAGAGAATTTGTAGTTACATTGTGGTGTGTGGTTGCATTTGGGACAGAATGCCTTCCATGTCACGCTGTGGATGTTGAGCCTTAAAGGTGTTTTGGTTTAATGGATTGGATTAGAACTAGATGTCCTCACAAGGATGGTACAACATTAAAAACAACCTATTACAGGTCCACAAAAGGACAAAGTCAATATCTGGCTCGGGCATTAGGGTCCAACTCACAATTACAGTTTGTGTTCTAGTTTAGATTACTTTAAGGTTAATGGCATTACAGGTTAGGGTTAGGCATTAGGGCTAAGTTAAGTTTAGGCTTGAATGTTTGGTTATGGAGATAAAGGTTAGGGAAATAGTGAAAGCAAGTAAGCAAGTTTATTTATATAGTTCAATCGCAAGTCAATGTGCTTTACAAAAAAAGAAATGCTAAAGTCTGCTGCTTTTGATACACATATAGCCTACCACTGTGGGTTTATGATTTTTAAAGTTCTCACTAAGATAGTAAAGCAATGTGTGTGTGTGTTCGGTCCTAATGCTCGCCTATGTGTACGATCGAATGTGTGCACGTGTGTCATTGAGGCGGCATCGTGCTGGCGGCGGGGGGTTGAGAGGCGAGGTCACCCATTGCGCTGTAACGTACCTCATCCGTCAAACCGTCGCGACCCAACTGACATTACCTCCTTTCCGCTCCGGTGCCTCCACTTCACCACTCACCCCCAATACTCATCCACCCTCTCTTTAAGTTGTTTGTTTGTTTTTCTATTTTCATCCTTTTGCACTTTCCATTCCCTCAGTTTGCCATATTGCACACAAGTCTTTTGTGATGTTTGTCACCACTGTGAATTATTAATGTGGCCAATGTTATAGGTGACTCAACGGGGACAGCATCTCTGAGTAAATGAAAAACTCAGGGGAAAGTATCCATTTGGTCCAAAGAACCAGGATGTCCTCTCTCCCTCCAGAGTGCCTCATTGAGTATCTATGTATAGATGCATAGCATCCAACATTCATGAAGTGTCCAACACAGTGTCAACTTTTCAGCCAATCTGGAAGTGAATGGACATTCCTCATGAACGGGATTCACGTTATCTTGATTGTGTTTACACAAATTTTGCAACAGAAAACAGTTAGCATTGGCCCATTCCTGTTTGTACTATTCAGTCATTTATGTTTTTCGGCACCTTGTGAACACAATTAAGTCTTTCTTTGCCTCTCTTGCTTGTAGGCGAAAGCCATTTCCATTGCTGTAGAAAATAATGAAAGCTGTACCATGAGGTGCTTGACAAACACATCCATCCAGACTCCTACATGAAAGCGGGAACACGGCTTCTCTGAAGCAATGTGGGTTTTTTTACGTTTGATTTACCGGCTGTCATGTGTACCAGACCAAGCTCTGTCTATGAGGTGAGCCTTGATGATCGGCCATCTGTGCGCTCCTAGGTGTAATTTCTGTGGGCACATGATGACTCGAAAAAACACTGTTCCTCTGCATAGCGCACTAAAGAGGGAAGCAGCGCATATGCCATGGGTCGGCAACAGGTGTTCCCCCCACAGTGAAAACTGTCAAATCAGCAGAAATCCAGACGTTTCATTTAGGAAATCTTTTCTCAAGTATTTTCTCAAATGAAATAAGACACATTTTGCTATGGTGAGTCAGTTTAATTAAGTTATTCAAATCTTGGTAGTTACAAGTACAGTCAGTTTTGGGACGGGAGTTCGTTGTTTACCATTAGCAGTTTGCTAATTACTTTTCAGAATTATTTTATGTTTATGTTCTGGCACCCTATGACTAAAATAGATGACGTGATTGGGCAATCATGGAATGGTGCTAGCCAGTCTTTCAGTTGTGTGGCTAGCACATATTACATTTCACTTGATTCTTCTCTTGTTTTTATCTAATTGGTCATGGAGAGACAGAGAGCATACAGAGAGAGAGTGATAAACAGAGAGATTGAGAAAGAATGAAAGAAAGAAAGAATGAACACAGAGTGGCAGTGAGACTCAGCATGCTAGTTCGTCAAACAGAACGCTGTGTTAAATGACATGTAAAGAAACTCATCAGTTCCTTCATAAACAACCCAGGTGGTATTTTAGAGTGTGCTGTATGCTGGTGCTGCCTATTTTTTCCAAATCCTCATCTCGAGGGAGCAGAAAAAAGGTGTCACCCTTTTACACAAGTCAAGGTTGCAGTCTAATATTACACCCCTGTAAAAGCCTGACAAGGATGTGCAAGCACATAATAGGACCCACGCTGGGTTTAATTTTAGGGGCCCCTGGTGGCCCCGGAGTCATTGTGAGCCCAGATAGAGTTTGCACACAGGGAGAGAAGGCCTTCCATTAAGAAGAGGTGACACCATCAAGTTGAAGATCTGAAGGAATATGTTATGTAATTTAACCTTTATCACTAATGTAAAAGTAGATGACTACACCAACGGCGGTTACATACCACTTTGAGACAACCTGAGAAATGTGCATTATTACACATTTGCCATGAGGTGGAGGACCATTGCCTCGCGTTACTCCTAGACTAGACTGTGTAATTGAATTAAATGGCAGCAGAATATGTGGGCACTTTGTGAAATGATGTCTGAAATATTTCCAGGGAGTCAAATACAAGTTCCCTTGAAGTTTTAAGTGGGAAACTATTCTTTATTGCCTTTTGGAAGAGTAGACGGGCCCGCCTCCCTCAGACACTCCCATGGGTGTCTGGGTCTCTCTTTTTGTCACTTTCCTTTTCTCTGTATCTATTTTGTATCTCTCTTTTTTCTATGTCTCTTTCTCTCTGACTCTCTCTGTGTCTGTATTTTCTCTTTCTCTCGGTTCCCTCTCTCCCAACCCCTTTCCTTTTTTCTCTTTCCATCCCCACCTCCCCACCTTTCTCTCTACTTCTCTCCTCTTTCTGTGTTTGGGCAGAATGCCAGTACCAGCAATCGTTGCTTTCAGGACATTAAACGGCAGTTGATGGAGCACTATGCCCAGCCTAAGTAAATGTGCTCGGGAGCATATGAGTGCGCGTTGTTTGGGAAAGGATTCCAGCAAGTCCCGAGCAGAACTCTGCATTCCCGGGTCTGTCCTCCACCACAGGGAATTGAATCTGTTTTCAGGGACGTTGGACGTTTTGGCAACGCAACTCATGGATACCCTCTTAGAGAGATGACCGTGCCTTAGTGGTGAAAACAAAACCAGCTAAGTTTGAAAATAAATATGTTTCTGTTCATTTCCCCCGAGGGAAAATCGGGGGGTTGCTGTACTGCACATACATCAAAGCTCATAAACAACCAATGCCGCTGCCTCACTGCCAATAAATCCAGGTAGAAAATGTAAAATTCATGAGAGATCCGTGATTCAGCTGTACGCTACAGTATTCTCGGCATTAAACTCACAATGTTCCCCGCAGGCCGCCCGGCGGCTCCCGCTGGTGAATTAATTAGAGGACAGAGTTTTCTCTTAGTGGGGTGTTTGATCTACATTTCCTGCGAGACCATTGCTCCAGTTTGTGTATGGTGCTACATGCTGCATTCTGACACTTCAGACTCCCCTCGAGTCTAAAGACGGCTAGCGCTCCACTCCAACGGACTGCTGGTCACATACAGCGTCACTCAGTGGCAGGTGTGCCGTGTTCCCTGAACGTCAATCGCGCGTGTCGAGCTACTAACAGGTGCCGCCACCCGAACATGTTCACTACCTCAGACCTGTCTGTCCCATGCTCCTTCTTAACCCTGACAGCACTCGGCCGGCTCCACTCCCAGCGGACCTACGCCCGGACTTGCCGCAGCAGTTGTCACCCTTCGCAGCCAATCTCAACCGGCCACGTGTGTTCAGTCTACCTTGTTGACGTAAAACTTCCCTTTTGTTATGTGAGAATCCTTGCGATGCTCCATTTCTCGGTATGACAGATGAGTTATAAAAACGGAAACCATAAAAAAGTATTACAATTTCCCGCTCGATAAATTATGTGATTTAAATGAAAAAACGATTGCTAATAATGTGTATAATAATATGAATACTACTGCTAATAATAGTAATAGGACACAGATTAGTAACTTGCAGTTTTGAGTGCTTGTGTTAAGCAGAGTCAGGGACAGTGGTCAGACAGGTTTAGTGTTCAGAAGTCTGGAAGCTTGCAGAAAAAAGCAGTCTCCTTGCCTGTCAGTATGATGCTGTATGCTGAATGAGCAGCGCGTTGCCAGGTTGTGAAGGGTTCTGGATAATGTTGCAGGATTTTTCAGGTGTTTTTTGGGATATATTGTCCAGGGTGGGTGGGAGGAAGGCCCAGGTGAGGTGTCGGGTCGTCTTCACCACCCAGTCTAGGTCTTCGGGGTGGCGTTTGAAGTGGGCTCTGAGATCTCTCAATAAACTTAATTACGCGCGATCCTGTCTGACGAGCTTCTCGGCTGTAGAGATCAATGGAGCCTGGCTGGATATTGATTTTGGGTACTGGTTTGTATTTGCATCTTCTCTGGTAGTTTCAAGTCAACCACTGAGCATGTGAATTTCTTACTAGTTTGTACGTACTGCCTTGTGAATTAAATGGTATTGGCTTTCTTGCTCACATACACAGTTATCATCTGCCTTCCATCGTTGGTGTGTCCGTGTTTAAACTGCACCCATTTTAATTTCCTTCAACTCCCTCCTACATTCTCCTCCAGGGGATTATTTTCTTTTTCTCCAGAGTTAATAAACAACAACAAAAAAACTCCAATGGCTTTTTTTATATTTGCCACCGTATTCTGTCTGTTTGACTGCCTGGCCTGTTCTATTCTGCTCAGTGGCACTTTGTCTTATTAAAGCGCCGCGTTGGCAGGGCCTGGGCGCTAGCAGCTAGCTCGCCCACAGCGGTAATTATGGCGTTCTGCATAGACGCCTCGCGAACATGGCAGCCGTGAACATTTTATTGCCTCTGCCTGAGTCCTAAGAGCACCGAGAGGCAAACGCGGGGAGGCGCCAGTCATCTGGGAACGGCGAGCATCTTCACCCGGGCAGATGCGACAACAAAGCTCATATACCGACCGCGTCCTCGGGCGAGAGCGGAAGATAACAGACGCTGGAGAGGAAAGGGGGTGATAGATACAGAGAGAGCTGTTGTAATAAAAGCCTCGAGATCAAAGCTCTGAGTAAGGGACTTGGAAGACGCGGTCATTGTTTTTCATATTTTATATTGCTTTTTGTTCTTCTCGGCGTCTGTCCGTATCCAAGTTAAAACAGGTTGCCTTGAAGCTCCGACAGTGTTGAAGAGGAGCTGGAGCGAGTCAGGTTTTTCTTTTCATTGGTGTGGATGGAGTTTGTCTTTCATTCATGTCATTTTCTGTAGCCTTAACACAGAACAGCGGCAAGATGCCTGAGATGAGAAAAAAACATGAACGTCTTCACAGCTCGGATAGATACCCTTTATGGTTAGTTTTCCTCAAAGAAACACAAATAAACGCAGATACCGTCTTCCTCTCTTAGATTCAAACATCAAACATACACCCCCCTCCCTCCTCTCTCTCTCTCTCTCTCTCTCAATTTGATTTAACTTTAAAAGGTTTTATTTGCATAGAAAACATTTGCTTTCATCTCTCCCACCCTCACACATCACGGCACATCCAGTCCCAGTGCAACGTGACACCAGCTTCCACTGAAGTCACAGGTTAAAACCCTGTTCAGAGTGTGGAGCTCTGAGGTGGGGCCGGAATGAGTTTAGTCTGAATACTCTAGACCTCTACAGCATGTCACTAGAAGGGATACGGTGAACACAAGTTGAGTTTTTGGGTCCCAGGGACATTTATTAACAAAAACACAGTAGGAGCACATTAAGTATACTTCAATTCAAACCACTGGTTAAGGTTTTAGCTTCGGATGCCTCAGCAAGTGTAGTGATGTTTGGCTTCACATTCTCCTTATTCCCTCTCCCGCTCACCCAGGGCCCTGTTGTCCTCACCCAATGAGGCTTGGCTGGAGGCGGTTGTGCCTTGTCAGGGGGTTGCAGATGAGCTCTCTTCCCGGGCTCATTTTGCATCTCTGGGTCTGCGTGTCCTTCTGGAGACATTGGTAAAGCGATGATAGTTGGAGTCGCTTAACAATGCATGCATGCATGCTTCCACCTACAGACATGCACCTAGTGACACTCACACATAAATGAACGCCAGAGGACATTTTGCCCAAACACACACATTATGCACATTTAGTCACCGAGTAGAAAAAAACGCGCACACACCCCTGTTTTCACCTGAGGCTGCAAAGAACGTTCCCATCCAACATCTCAAACACGAGTTGTCTGGAAACACACACACAGCCACGAGAGCGGGTCGGCATTCGTCTCTCCGTCTGTCCTTTCAAGCCCGGCTTATCTACACATGCACAGGTTGAACTAATTGGCATTATTAATCCGACCTAGCCAGTCCGGATATAATGGAAGCCTCCAAGGCGCTTGCAAACAGGTGTGTATGTGTGCGTGTGTGGAGGTAATCATAAACAGGCCACCCGCCAATTTCAATCTAGACTTCGCACTGCTCGGCCCAAGCCTGCAAAGGCCAATTACAGAGACACACTCGACAGGCGCACTCAAGCATCCCTCCCCCTCCCTTATTCCAATTCTGGGGTACCAGCAGGTCGGAGGGGAGGGATGTGATCTGGGTCGATGCGTGAAGGGCAGATTGTATTAGGATGAGGTGCGGAGGCGTGGTCCCCTGCAGCTGGATCAATAAGGGATAAATGGATGGAGCGAGGGCAGGGTGGAGGGCCGGTTTTGGTTCATCTGCTTTTCGAATGAATGATAGGGTTTGCGAATTGGACTAATCAAGCTCTTTTTTCTCCCATCTCTCTGTCTCTCGCTCCTATTTTTCTCCGTTGTTCCTCTCTTCCCTCTCAGGGCGGTAAGATTCCGGTGAGGTGGACGGCTCCCGAGGCCATAGCCTACAGGAAGTTTACCTCAGCCAGTGATGTGTGGAGTTATGGCATCGTCATGTGGGAGGTGATGTCATTCGGGGAGAGACCCTACTGGGACATGTCCAATCAGGACGTGAGTAATACTGTCGTTTAGAACGTAAATGTTGTATGCTTTTACAGGAGGATATGAACTATATTGAATGTTAAACTAATGCGAAGTGATATTCTTTCAAGTATATAGAAATATTGAGTGGTTCAAGGGCCTTAAGCCACTGTCTCCGGTGTGGACATACTGCTGCATCTTGGGTTCAAATCCGGGCCATTGCTCTTTAAATAAAGCATGAAAAAAAATGCTTGAAAAAGAAATACGTATTTTTGATACATCAAATGTTAATCTTTCTAAAGAATTTACAGAATAAAGCCTGTTTGACATGATCAGTTGTCACAAAGGCATTTTTAGAGTAACTGAGCCAAGGCTTGGTTACAAAATGGAACCCTCTCTGACACATGACGACTTTTCCAGATAAGAGGATTTCCGCAAAGGCAGATTTTTACCCAAGCATATCATCTCTTCCTACCTCCCTCGAATAACAATGAGATCTAGCAGACATGCGCACACTCACTTGCACACATAAACACACACACACACACACACACACACACACACAAACACACAGAGACAGACACACATGCGTGTAAGTCTCACACACTTCCCTTGTGCAGAACAAACTGTTCAAGCCTATGCAAAATCAATTTTTTATTAACCCCTAACCCTTAACCCAACCTTAACCCAACCTTGACCATAACATGATCCCCTAACAATAACTAATTCACAAACCTAATTCTATCATTTCCCCTATGTCTTACCCCTAAACAGAAAATAATCCTAAACTTAAACTACAAGGTGTAATTTCAATTTGTTTTAAAATTTTAGCAAGGAATACTAGTCAGACCTGAACAAACATAAAGAGTCTGAGGCGTGCCCATATCTGCAGCCGATGGTTCTCTCTGGATCAGGAGCCTGATCCACCCGGCCCAGCCAAGCCAGCAGATGTTCCCTCTCTGTGCCAGTGTGCAGTTGGGACACATGCAGGAACCTGGAGCTGCTCACATGTCCTGCTGTTCTCTTCAGGGAGAACTAATAATACAGACCCACAAACTAATGTACACACACGCACACACACACACACACACACATCTTTGATCGTACGAACACACAGCCACTTGCAGTCACGTGTTGAAATCCACACACTTTTCCACACGTCAGAAACGAGGTTCTGCTGAGTTGCACTTGTCTCAGTGATAATGTTAGCTATTGGAGATGACCATCCCATTTAATTTGAGCATTTAGTTTTTCACAGCCTGTATGGTGTTTTTTGACCATATGTCTTATTTTCCCTGATTAAACCAGCTTTTCAGTTCAAAGACTGCATCTAGATGCAAGAGACTATCTTGAGGACAGACTACATAAATGTAAATGGTACATAAGATTGGCTATGAAAGTACGATATGTATGAAAAAACCAATAGCATTTCTTTCAGGGCCTAACACTTCTTTTGAATTCCGAAGGGTAATTTGTCTCATAGACCTGCGCATAATATTCAACAACAGAGGGGCAAAGCTAGTCATTCTGATTGCAATCTCTTCTCTTTACACAAGTGGACCTAGAAATTAATTGAACATCAGACCAATTATGAAATTCTTTAGTTCTTGTTTAACTGAGGTTACACAACGTAATAGAATGTAAAACATTATGTCCTACCAAACAAATGGTAAGAGAGAGAGGGAGAGCACTTTTTTATTGTCTTTTTTTATCATTGTAGGGCAATGTACAGAATAGCTTCAGCACATTCTCTACCAGCAGGTCTTTGTAGCCTTTACCATTTCCACGGTAGAGGAAAGTATCAAGTACCTACATTCACCACCTTAATTACATGCAATCAGCCTATTCCCAAGACACTTTCCCACAGTGTCAGAACATAGGTCCCATTCGTCCTTTCATACTGCCTGGTGATTGGCTAGTGTCAAGGAGGAAGGGTACCGCAGCCCTGAGTGCTGCCTGTAGAGTAATTGGTGACAGACGTAGAAAGAGAGAGATGGGGATAGGGGGAACAGAGAGAGAGAGAGAGAGAGAGAGAGAGCGACCGAGAGTGCAGAGATACAGAAAAAAGGAAAAGAGAGACAAAGAGGGTAGGTAAATCCGAGAGACACTGAGGGGGAGAGAGAAGGAGATAGAGGATCAAAGACATTGACACTGAGTAAGTCACTCACAAACTGCTCAGTTGCACTAAATGAGATACAGCTACAATGGCTAATGACACAATTCAAAAAATACATTGAGAGGAAGAAGGAAGGCAAAATGCCTCTACAAATCCTGTCTTTATACTCACAATTCTCTAGTTTACGAAACATTATTGATCTGCTGTGATCATAAACTCTGGTTTGGTAGCTACTTTCTAATGTCTTGCTTATTGGGGCTCCACAATGGTCAGTCTTAGCTGAAGAAACACCCTTGTCTGGTAAAACAAGGGGCTGCATTTAAAATGTGTAACGTTGAGATCATGGCTGGACATATTCAACGGAAGAACGGAGGAGATTTTCTGAATGTACTTGAATGAAAAGGAACAAAACAAATGACTAGACAAGACGGAACAACATTAGGATAAACCAAAACAAAGACTGACAGGAAACATTAGGGAAGAGAGTAACAGATGCAGGCGATAATCACAGAAAACAGGTGTCTGTGATGAAATGAGGGAGAGAGGGCGTTGGATTCACTGGAACGGCAGGCCACTGTGCCAGAATGTGAAAAATATGTTAGAAAATAACTACCTGTGGGCAAGATTGGTCCAGCTGTCCAGCTTATAAGTGCCTTTTTAGGTCTTCAAAAAACTATATACATTACCGTTCAAAAGTTTATGGTAATTTTGAAATGTCCTTATTTTCGACAGAAAATACCATTTGTTCTCCATAAAAATGACAGTGTTTATGTTGCTAATAATGAAAATGACCATAATAACTGGGAAAGCTGATTTCTTCTGGAATATAACATAGGTGTACAGAGGCCCATTATCAGCAACCATCACTCCTGTGTTCCAATGGCATGTTGCATTTGGAAATCCAAGTTTATCATTTTAAAAGGCTAACTGATCAGTACACTACCCTTTTGCAATTATGTCAGCACTGCGGAAAACTGTTCGACTCATTACATGAAGCAATACAACTGGACTTCTTTTGACTAGTTCGGTGTCTTCAGCATCAGTGTTTGTGGGAACAGTTACAGGCTGACTTTACAAATTACCTTAAAATTATATGGAAGCTTTTCCTTTAATTACCAAAGCCTCATGCTAAAAGTTATTTTTCATTTCAATTTCCAAAACATTTGATTGTCTTAGAACATTTGTTGACTTATTGTTCTGTTATTTGGTCAATTGGATCCCTGCTCACGCAGTTGCAGACTCCCTGACAACCATCTGGCATCCCTCTACTTCCCAGTGGCTCATCCTATTTAGCACGGTTACTAACCTGTGCTGCTGAGCTGTCTGACCAACCATCGCCAAAGTAGTCCGTTAAAAGTTAGGCCAACTTTTAAGATTAGTTTCAAGTTTTATTGGTCAAATGCACTGAACAACACAGCATCATCCTGCACAATGAAATTCTTGTGACATGGCACACGACAACTACGTAGTGAGAGTTTTGAAGAAAAGTTGATTCCTTTATAAGCAAAAACATAGCTAGAAAGTAGTCATATGAAATCCTAATAAAATAAAGCAACAATACGCATAACACTGTATAACTAGCAACAGTTTAAATAAGAGTACAGGTGCTGGTCACATAATTAGAATATCATCAATAAGTACATTTATTTCAGTAATTCCATTCAAAAAGTGATACTTGTAAAATGTATACAGTCATTCCACACACACTGATATATTTCAAGTGTTCATTCCTTTCAATTTTGATGATTATAACTGACAACTAATGAAAACCCCAAAATCAGTATGTCAGAAAATTAGAATATTACTTCAGACCAATACAAAAAAAGGATTTTTTAGAAATGCTGGCCAACTGAAAACTATGAACATGAAAAGTATGAGCATGTACAGCACTCAATACTTAGCTGGGGCCCCTTCTGCCTGAATTACTGCAGCAATGCGGCAAAGTATTACTGATATAGCAGCAATCTGGGTAGCATTACTTATATTGCAGCAATCTGGGTAGTATTACTGATATAGCAGCAATCTGGGTAGTATTATTGATATAGCAGCAATCTGAGTAGTATTATTGATATACCAGCAATCTGGGTAGTATTACTGATATAGCAGCAATCTGGGTAGTATTATTGATATAGCAGCAATCTGGGTAGTATTACTGATATAGCAGCAATCTGGGTAGTATTACTGATATAGCAGCTATCTGGGTAGTATTATTGATATAGCAGCGATCTGGGTAGTATTATTGATATAGCAGCATCTGGGTAGTATTATTAATATAGCAGCAATCTGGGTAGTATAACTGATATAGCAGCAATCTGGGTAGTATTATTGATATAGCAGCAATCTGGGTAGTATTATTGATATAGCAGCAATCTGGGTAGTATTATTAATATAGGAGCCAACTGGGTAGTATTTTTGATACAGCAGCAATCTGGGTAGTATTATGAATATAGCAGCCAACTGGGTAGTATTTTTGATACAGCAGCAATCTGGGTAGTATAATGAATGTAGCAGCAATCTGAGTAGTATTACTGATTTTGCAGCAATCTGGGTAGTATTATTAATATAGCAGCAATCTGGGTAGTATTACTGATGTAGCAGCAAACTGTGTAGTATTTTTGATACTGCAGCAATCTGGATACTATTATTGAACATTTAGATATGGCAAGTATGACAGTAATATGCAGAACCTACAGTGGGGCAAAAAAGTATTTAGTCAGCCACCAATTGTGCAAGTTCTCCCACTTAAAAAGATGAGAGGCCGTATTTTTTATCGTAGATACACTTCAACTATGAGAGACAAAATGAGAAAAAAAATCCAGAGAATCACATTGTAGGATTTTTAATGAATTTATTGGAAAATTTCTCTATAAAATAAGTATTTTACCAAGGAATTTACACAACACTGTTCATAGCAGCAGTTAACTGTTAACTAGCAGCAATATCAGTAGTAGTATTGAATATCGTAGATATAGTAAAAGTATGAGAGTAAAAAATGTCATCAATTTTGAAAGAGCAGGATGGGGGAGGGAAAACAGTATGGTAGAAACATTGCGTTTTGTAGATACATATGAGTGTAATATGCTTATGAATGGTACATGCAAACGAATGTTCTAATGACCATTTAAAAGTACCTGAAAGGATATCAGGGCTTCTGGAATGTTAATGTGTGATCAGTATGATCATAGATCAGTGTTGCTGGTGGAGGAGCCTTATGGCCTAAGGGAAAAACATTTTTCTGGAAGTGTGTGCTCTGATGCTCTGGTAGCATCTATCAGATGGCTGCAGTGTGAACAGACCATAGCCTGGGTGGCTGTAGTCTTTTATGATGTTCTGTGTTTACTCAGGCATCGTGTATGGTTGATGCCTTGCACAGAGGGGAGATGGCAGCCGATGGTAGATGCACTCCGCAGACTTAACCACCCTCTGGAGGGACTTGTGGTCTGCTGTGGAGCAGTAATGCAGCTTGAAAGAATGCTCTCAATGGTGCATCTGTAGAAGTTGGTGTGAGTTTTTGCAGACATGCCAAATTTCTTGAGTGTCCTCAGGAAGTATAGTCGTTTTTGGGCAGTTTTCACTGTTGAAGGTTTTCACTGCTCACTTGTCTGGACCAGGTGAGGATATCCTTGATGAACACACTGAGAAACTTGAATCCGGAGACTCCACTTCAGCTCCATCGATGTGTATGGGGGCATGACCCCGCCCGCCGCTTCCTGAAGTCCATTATCATCACTTAATTCTTACAGATGTTGAGAGAGAGGTTGTTGTCTTGGCATCATGTAGCCAGGTTACTTACCTCCTCTCTGTAAGCCGTCTCATCGTTGTTGGAGATGAGACCCAGGATGGTGGTGTCGTCCATGAATTTGAGGAAGGTGTTGGAGCTGTGTGTGGCCACGCAGTCGTACGTGAACAGGGAGTACAGGGGGGACTGAGTGCCCTAAGGTGCACAGGGTCAGTGTAGAGTAGGTGAGGTTGCCCATTCTCACCACCAGGGGTCAGCCCGTCAGGATGTCCAGGATCCAATTGCAAAGGAAGGTGTCAAGTCCCAGGGCCTTGAGCTTAGGAACAAGCTTGGCGGGCACAAACATGTTGAATGCAAAGCTCTTGTCCAAAAACAGCATCCTTAAGTAGGTGTTGCCTTTTTCCAGGTGGGAGAGGGCAGTGTGTGTCGTCAGGGCGATGGCATCATCCGTAGATCTGTTAAGGCAGTAGGCAGTTTGAAAGGGGTCCAAGATGTCAGGAAAAGTGGAGCAGATGTGCGTTCTGACCAGCCGCTTGATGCACTGCATGATGGTAAAGGTCAGTGCTACAGGGCGGTAGGCATTCAGGCTGGTGATGGAAGGTTTCTTTGGTACAGGGATGATAGTGGTCTGTTTGAAGCAGGAAGGGACTAAAGGCAGAGGCAGGGAGAGGTTGAATATAGAGATGAAAACCTCTGCAAGGTGGTCAGTGCGCCCCCTGAGGACAGGGCCTGGAATGACATCTGGCCCTGGTGACTTCTGAGGGTTCCATAAAAAAAAACTATTCACGTCAGCTGTGGTTAGGGACAAGGCGTAGTCATTCTGGTCCTCAGTAAACCTCACTGAAGGAATTGCTGCAACATCTTCTAGTGCCCTACAGTTTTTTACTCTGATTTCTCTAATTAGTTTTTCTCTGTACAGAAAGGGGAAGTTTAAATCACAAAAGAAAACAGACTTAATGTTATTGAACTAACATTGGAGAATCATTTTTAATGTCCCTGTAACTCATTTGTGGGGAGGTGTTAACTAATCAGCACCTTCTCAATGGTAGCATGATCTTGTGACCTTCTGCCCTCTCTCTGTCCCCAGGTGATCAATGCGATAGAGCAGGACTACCGGCTTCCTGCTCCCATGGACTGCCCCTCGGCCCTCCACCAGCTTATGCTGGATTGCTGGCAGAAGGACCGTAATGCCCGGCCACGCTTCACCGACATCGTCAACACCCTGGACAAGATGATTCGTAACCCGGCCAGTCTCAAGCAAGTGGCTGGCATCCCAGCAGTGTAAGCGGATCATCCATTAGTTTCTAGGATAGTTAGGTTACCCATACAATGAGGGAAAATATCATTTGATCCCCTGCTGATTTTATAAATGTTTCCACTGACAAAGTCTATAATTATAATGGTAGGTTTATTTGAAAAGTGAGAGACAGAATAACAACAAATAAATCCAGAAAAACGCATGTCAAACATTTTATGAATTGATTAGCATTTTAATGAGTGAAATAAGTATTCGAAACCCTCTGCAAAACATGACATTTTACTTGGTGGCAAACCCCTTGTTGGCAATCACAGAGGTCAGACATTTTGTGTAGTTGGCCACCAGGTTTGCACACATCCCAGGAGGGATTTTGTCCCACTCCTGTTTGCAGATCTTCTCCAAGTCGTTAACATTTAGAGGCTGACGTTTGGCAATTCCCTGCACAGATTTTCTATGGGATTAATGTCTGAAGACTGGCTTGGCCACTCCAGGACCTTAACACTCAAACCACCAAATACCTACGCCAATTGGCGTTTGAGTTTGTTATTAAAATAAAACTGCCATTTTGAAAGATACACCCACATCATTCAAAGACTTTTCCTAAATAGGCGTATACAAAATGTTTCCGTTGTTGGAATTCTAAACAGACATATACAGAAAACTATTTAAAGACTGTTTCCCTTTTTTACCCTGTTTTCCTGGCGTAGAAATCATTTTGGACATCATATTTTTCTATGTATTCCATTTTAGTAATTTTTTTAGTACGATGAGACCTTCAATACAAAAACATTATTCTTTTTTTCAAATTCAATAATAATTTAAAACAGACAAATTCTGTAATTCACTTTTTTTTTACTTCTGTATAGTTTGATGTCGACCTAGTAGATGAACTGATGCTCTGGCTGGATGGTGATGCTGCAGAGGAGAATGTCCATGCTTTCGCCAAACGGCATTCGGCTCTGGCGGTAATAGGGGGTAAAAAGGCCTGGCAGTTCTAGTTTCAATTGAGCCACTCCTTTGTTGCCTTCACTGTGTGTTTGGGGTCATTGTCATGCTGGAATACCCATCCACCACCCATTTTCAATGCCCTGACTGTGGGAAGGAGGTTCTCACCCATGATTTGACCATACATGCGAGGGGTAGTCAGAATAGTCAAGGACGGGCGGTAGGTCGGTACACAAGCGGGTGGCAGGAGTAGTCAGGGAGCATGCAGAGTAGTCATAGACAGGCAGAGGATCAGGGACTCGGGCAGAGATCATACGTACGGGTAGGGCCTAGGCAGAGTATTCAGGAACGGGCAATGGGTCGGTACATGGAATATCGAGACGAGCGTTTGTAAAGAGCGAGATGTGGCATGCGAACATAAACTATTGATCCGGCAGGGAAGAGGTGACAGGGAGCTGTATGAATACGGTTTGGTGAAGCGGTGATTAGGAACAGGTGCGTGAATGGTGATTGGAAACAGGTGCAAGTTGGCAACTCAGGGAAGCGAGCGCCTGTCTCTGCGCGCTCACGGAGGCGGGGGCATGACAGTACAGGTGCTTTCTTGAGCAGGGGTGCAGCAGGATTTCAGTCCTTCACAGCTTAGTGTTACCAATGTTTTTCTTGGTGACTATGGTCTCAGCTACCTTGGGATCATTGACAAGATATTCCTGTATAGTTCTGGGCCCATTCTAGCCTTGTGTAGGTCTACATTCTTGTCCCTGACATCCTTGGACAGCTCTTTGGTCTTGGCCATGGTGGAGAGTTTGGAATCTGATTGATTGATTGCTTCTGTGGACAGTTGTCTTTTATACAGGTAACAAGCTGAGATTAGCTCATAATCCTGTCCACACCTGTCCACAGAAGCAATCAATCAGATTCCAAACTGATTGAGAGGGGATGAAATACTTATTGTTCTCATTAAAATGTGTATCAATTTATAAAAAGTTTGACATGTTTTCTGGAGATTTTGTTGTTATTCTGTCTCCCACTGTTCAAATAAACCTACCTTTAAAATTAGACTGTTAATTTCTTTTTCAGTGGGCAAATGTACAAAATCAGCAGGGGATCAAATGCTTTTTTCCCTCACTGTATACTATAAGTCATGTTCACAGATTCTGGTAGACAGGGAGAATCTGTCAAGGCTCACATAATTGAATTGTGTGATGACAAGCTGCGGTAGTTCCTGGTTTCTTGTGCCGTTAGTTACATGGAAGAATCAGTATTGGGAGAATGTGGAACGTTTCCACATCAAAGGTCAACATTGGCTATTTGGCAAAAAAAATTGTACTGACAACAAGAAATCTCTTTTGGATCATGACATTAGCGAAAGGGTTTGGCTGAAGGTTGCTTTTTAATGGCATTTCCCTGAAAGTAAAAAAGAAAATTCAAAACTTTCCCATGGAAATTTCTTCTGTGGGATATTGTTAGCACTACGACGTGCTGCCTAGAGAGACACCAAGCCACACACACTCATAATCACTCTCACCTTTTTACCCCGATGACTTCAAAGCTGCGGCTTAGTGAAGGCGTGCACACCTCCTCAACTCAGACATACGCAGACTTCCCTGAAATAAACATGAGCTTACTACTGTATAGTAGATCAAAGGCTATACTACAGTTATTCTTGGTGTTCAGAACTACTAGCACTCGTGTGAACACACTGTATTTACAGACATTTTACCTTAAACACACAAATCAATTTCAAATGAGTGGGTCACGTCTTTGCGGTGTGAATGTATAAAAACAAAGAAAAATATACATTGTCTTGACTACGATTATATCCAACAAAAATAAACTCGTCTGTATGTTACATAAGAGTCTATATCTCTACACCACCATCAAGGCAGATTTTAAATTTACTATAGGGACTTTAGGGCAAACATTCTTGAATGTTCTCAGAGGCAGTAAATCATATGATTAGCGAAAAATGTGTCAAGTTTATATACAGTGAACCAGCAATTATGAAATGACAGAATGTTTTACCCATATAAATGAATTTGCAAGTTGACAGATTCGCCCTTAGTATTTCTAGAGTACTGTTTTAAATTATACATCATCATCTAAGCCTCAGTCAGGCCTACTCTGCTGCCAACCAGCCGTGACAAGTTGAAGTATACCAGGCCTCTGACATTCACTAGAACATAACTCAATGTCACAGGTAAAATAATATATAGGTACCTTTATACATTTGGCCCCTCTGTATTGAACAAACAATTACCCATTCAACTTTCTACCTGAACATGGCAATAAATCATGTAACAGGCATCTTCATTATACCCACATTTAACCTATTCTGTTTAAGGGATGGGGGATATTTTTTTCATACACTGGGCAAGCAACACAATAAAAGTTGTACACACGTCACTGCATGGCTTCAGTGCTGGAGAAAAAAAAATGTAATGAACAGAGATAATCAATTGCAATCATCCAATATATTTATGCCTAGCAAATATATCATTTGACCATTAACCAGAAGATATTTTGTATTCTGTGTGCAATCACTGACTAAAATAATCAGTTCAAGAAGAGCGAATGTCTCTTGCTGAGTGAGTGAGTGAGTGAGTGAGTGAGTGAGTGAGTGACCGACCGACCGACCAAGTACCCCTTGTTAAATAACGTAGTGGTTTGCGAAGCGGACCTGCAAACTATAGGGTCCGTGTTCGGATCTCTTCATAGGCAAAGCGAAGTACACATTATGAATTCTTCCGTATAGATGAAACGTTGCTGGCTAAAACCTTCAGTATGTACATTATAGTAAGTTTGAAATAAAACAGTTTACGGTTATATTGGGACTGTTTCTCGTGGATTTTCCAAGTATGCATCCGTGCATTTGTTTTTGGTCAGGATAAACAAACACATTTGCTGGCTGCAACATACAGTAGTTATGTTATAGTAAGCTTTAATTAAAACTGTATATGGTAATATTGCAACTTTTTAAGGCATTTTCAGTCTCGCTGATAGTTATTGTATCAATGTCATTCAGGATTGAAGGAAAAAAGTATGTTGTTATGCAATGAAAGGAAAAAATAAGTTCTTATGTCATGAAATGAAATTGCTTCGGCAGACTCGCTAGCAATTGCTTAAGTCTCATGAATATTCGTAGGAAGATAGTGGATACTAGTAAGCCTATTACTGGCTAATAAGTTGTTAAAACATCCAGTGGCAAAAGTCATACAGTTCATAGACGCTATGATGGGGGTATATTTAACAAGAAATATTAGTCAGTTTAACACAATGCTCAAGGTTGTGCAGCGACTGCTGAAAAGTGTAATGCCATGGCGTAGTGGTTAATGACAGTGCCTTTCACATGAAAGACCTAAGTTCGTATCTATTGAGAGCAATGACATTTATTAATTATATTTGTGGGCCGCGATAAAATGACGTTATAGAGTAGTGCGACTATTTCTGGTACATTCCACGATTCTCTTATCTTTTCACTTGATTAATAAGTTAGTTACCGTCACCTATGTTGATAGTTATTGTATCAATGTCAATGTCACAAATCAAAAAAGAATGTTGTCATGCCATGAAAGAAAAAATAACATTCTTATGCCTTGAAATTAAATAGCTTTGGCAGACTAGCTAGCAATTGCTCAATTCTTGACTCTTCGAGTAAGTTAGTAGATACTGGTAAAGCTTATTACTGGATAATACACTGTTAAAACGGCCAGTGGCAAACGCCATACAGTTCATAGATGCCATTTGTGCTGAAGGTAAACTTAGTAAGAAACATTGGTCAGTTTAACTGTATCATTATCATTCAGAATGGCCAATTACCTGTTGAAACGGCCAGTGGCAAAAGAGAATTTGTTCAGGGTAGACACGAGGCTATACTGACACCCATAGAATGCACAGCTCTGTGGTGTAGTGGTTAACGACACAGCTTTCCATGTGGGCGACCTGGGTTTGAATCTCAAGAAGGCAATGCTTTCAATTGCGGTCCGGCTAAACTAGGCTTGCCTGGTTTCTTGTTTTTGAAATGAAACATTACTGTCTGAATGTCAAAAGCTGGAAAAAATTATAGACATTTTATCATCATTTTCTGGCCCTCATACATTAAACAATATATACACTGTTAACTGTCTCTAAACCACAGCATCCGTCCATCACAACTTTGGTTTCAAAGGTTTTTCCTGGCTTTGACTGTCATGGTCCTTTCCTCCCTCCATGACAAGGTCATTGTTAATGCATTTAGGTAGGGACGATACACTGCAATTCATTCTACTTGCTGCCAATGCAGTACACTTTGACTATAAATGTAACATTTCCTGGCTTATACTAGAAGACTAAACACTTTTAGTTATTAAAAATGTTTTGTTTTATTTTAGTGATTTTATCATTGGAATATGTCTGCAGCCCATCAGGCAGTGAAACTTGTCACTTATAGAAAAACATACTCGCTCCCAATTTGATCAGATATTGCAGACAAGAATTTGAATGTGGTGAAACAAAACAAATGAAATGTTGATATACAATAAAAAGATTTATTTTCATTGCAGCACATCTAAACATTGCCTCCGAAAAAATGCAGCAGAAAATGTACTGCATTTCCATTTAATACACACAATCACCATTCCACATGTGAAATACTGATGGTACTTACCAGATGAATCCATCAATATATTTAGAAGAAATTAACAGTCAAATTTCTGAGAGGATATAAATCCGTTAAATAATGCGGGTTCATGACGAGCGGCCATGTCAGGTTTGTCAAATGTAAATTTTATTCATTTAGCAAAACCTCTTACCCGGAACGACATACATTAATCTTAAAACAGCCAGGTGGGAAAACCACGTAGCACAGTCAGTGAGTACAATTTCCTAACTGAAGAAGCTGTCAGCAAGGACACGTGCAAAGACAGGGATGTCTTACTTAAAATACTCTTTGAACAGGTCCGGTTTCAGACTTTTCCAGAATAAACAGCAGACAGACTGTTATCCTTTTTGAAGGAATCTCCTGCCCTCTACTTTTCTCTGCTCTACCCAGCCCTCCTCTTTTATCCTGCATTTTGGATAACTTTTGTTAGTTTGATGGCACAACTGAAGAGACCAGCCAATTGCGAGTTGCACCAGTCTTGACGGGAGATGACAAGTGCCGGGATTAGGAGCTGTGCCGCTTCCCGCGTGGGGGCAATGGTCATACTCTGCGGAAGTTGCGGACCATGAACCCGCGGCAGCAAGTCACTGCTTTGATGTTAGCTGAGAACGACGGGGTGTCATCATGGGGTCAAACCAAGGTTCTTTGCCTCCCTCACTCTCATATCAGTGTGAAGGGTTTTTTCATGGCATGGGAAGCGGTTGTTTATATTTTCAAAGGGAAAGGGAAAATAAGCGTTAATAAATGACAGAAGTGAAAACTCTCTCTTGCTCTCTCCCCTGTGCTTATTCCTCCTTCTTTTCCCCCGCAGGCCTTCTCAGCCCCTTTTGGATCGCTCTGTCCCAGACTTCAACACCTTCGGTTCGGTGGAGGAATGGCTGGCAGCTATCAAGATGACTCAATACAGAGACAACTTTCTCAACTCGGGCTTCACCTCACTGCAGCTGGTGGCTCAAATGACCTCTGAGTAAGTGTCACACGCACACAAACACACACCCTTACATGAGCGCAACTACATTGAAGTGCGCATGCCATGTGTGAGCAGGCATGCACTTGCAAGACAGCACAAACACCCATGCACCCACACATACACACACAGGCTAATTTACATGCATGCACTCACGCATATACACACCCCCACAAAATAAAACAATAGGTGCATTTGGTGTTTTGTGTCATTTTTCTAACTTCGTAAGGTTGCTTCTAAAATGTAGCCTAGTTACATTATTCTAAATCTGGATGAAGCTAGACAAATAACAAGTAGACCGAGTTTATCAAATACAAATGGTTTTGTTCTTTTTCTCTTCTCAATTACTGGGAAACCTGTCCTGAAAATGTAGGGGTTTCAGTAATCTGTGTAAATACAATAGACCACACAAACACTTGTTTTTTTACTGGTGTTTTTAATCCACACTTGAGGAATTAAAGTTGCAGTACTGACAGACATTGTCTTTTCTCTCTCCCCGCCTCCCTCACCCCCTCTCACCCCTCGCTCCTTCCCTTCAGAGACCTCCTGAGGATAGGCGTAACCCTGGCAGGTCACCAGAAGAAGATCCTGAGTAACGTGGCCTCCATGCGTGTGCAGATGAGCCAGTGCCAGTCTCCCACCTCCATGGCATGACTGGAGGGGGCGCCATCCCACGGGGCGGGCAGCATTCGGGCAGGCAGGGACTACAGCAGGAGGAACTACGCCTCTCACCGAATGACACCCGACCCATCGGAACGCGCCCGGGTCGAGACCATCATCCTCATTTAACCTTCTAGGAAACATTCAACGGAACATCGTTCTACTGGGAGGCCACTGTCCAGACTATCACTTTCTATTAACCGGCAATATACTGAGTCATCGTCTAGTGGGTTTATAAACTGTTTTTGAATCTTTAATTTGCTAATTTTACGGTGTACAACGAGCATAGAGTGGACATTTTTAATTTCATTTGAACATCCTAATCTGATCTACACATTGTCAGGTGTTCCAGTTGTTGAAAGACCATCACATCTCAAACTATGGCCATGGACCCCACAATCTTGTCTGTGCGTATACTCACAGTTGTAATCTATATCATAGTATTTTACTGCCACCTATAACCTCACACCAACTGCGGGGGGTAAAGTCTTTCCAAATATCAGATTTAGTATGGTGACCAAAATGTGTGTGACTAGAAAGGAGAGCCCAGTGGAAAACGTTTTTAAGAGGATGTTTAACGTGAGAAGGCCTCTGATTTAAGCTTTGGCCTTTTTCAGAGACTGGAATGAGGATGCCTTGGTCTGGCTTGGCACAGTGGTGTGAAAATATCTTTAAAATAATTTCCAACATAGTGTATGTTGTCATACACACATGGAAAATGCCACAAAGGCCTAAAATGGTGTATATTTTATTGAATCATTTCTCAACAGATGTTTTCATTTTTTTATTTTGACATCTTGGAGGTCTTCTCGGAGTTGACCAAAGTCGAACTGGCGGGAAAAAATTATTGGTATTGTATTTTTTTTCACCATGAAAAGCAGTCATCCTGTTTTAACTTTAATACTACCTGTGGATGTCTGGGCAGATCGCTTTGCCAAAGGACTAGTAAAATGGTCACCCCCAGATACTGAGAATATATATATATAGATATGTATATCTCTAACTAAATATGAATATATCTTCAAAATAAATCTTCATATTGAAGGTGACGTGTATGAATATGTATGTACAAAACTCTCTCTGCTTGCATTTTTGGCAAAGATGATGTTTTTGTGGACTGTATTGTGATATATACTGTAGTTTCCCTACAGCGCCACCTAGCCCTCCGGAGAACATAACAATGGATCCTGTTTTGTGTCTTCCCTAATGATGAGGGTGTCACATGGACTATCCGGAATGAACTTTGGACTGTATCTAAATGTACAAAGGACCACGTAGGCTACACACCCTGTCTATAGATGTGTATAAAACAAGTGTAGGGTGGAAAAAGAAAAAAAAGACATGTTCATTCTCTGGGAGCCTGTGTTAAATGTGAGTGTATCAATGCTGTATCTTGCTTGTAAGCACTTACTTGTACAGATCGTTTAGTTTTTCTGTACTTTTTGTTTATTATTTATGTTTGAGTGATTGGCTCCATCCGGAATGAGTAGAGGATTGGCTCACCACTGCTGACCCAAAGTGTACGGTATGTATCTGCTGTTGACCTGAGTAGTAACTAAAAAGGCATCTCACATATTTTCACACCATTTCATACATCCTCACATATCCTCATAAATTAATACACATCTTCATACATCCTCACACATCCTTATACTTTGGAACACAGCTTCATACATCCTTACACATCTTCACACTTTTTAATACATATTCATACATCCTGACACATGTTCATACTTTTGAACAGATCTTCTTACATTCTCATACATCGTCACAGCCTCAGATTTGACATCCTCACAATTCCTGGGACATCCATACCCCCAGCGCTTGACTTAGGATAAAATAAGTTCAGGAACTGACAAATTGCCCATTACACTATGTTCATCAAAATGTATGTGTTAATAAGGAACGCTTAAAACAGGAACCGGAACACTGTTTGGCTAAAATTAGAAGTACCGGATAGCTGTTCCATTATGGCGCAAGTCGAGCGCTGCATACACCACAACATTTCTCACTAGACAATGTGACCGGCAGCAATTTATTTTGACAGATATTTAAGATATCTTCCAGACACAATGGTTACTGCACTATAAAGTAATGAAAATGCTATTACATGCATTTTATTTAAAATATTAACCAAGATGTTCATATGATGAAGTAGAAAACAATTTCCTATCAACATAACAGGTTTTATACACCTATAACCTACTATGTAATTAATACAGGCTGTTTGGAAATTTTTAATTAGGCTAGTAAATAACAAGAAACATAACACAGCTATTTTTGTAGGCCAATATAATTCATTTTGTCTGGAACTGCTGCCTTTGGCCAGTTAAAATTAACCCGAAGATTGCCTCAAAACCAGGGTGTCACCAGACCCAGGCTTTTAGGGCTCTAGTCTAGGATGTTTTTTGGTTAGCCCCCAATATTTGGTGGGCAAATCTTTCACTGAGCTGGCAGCGAGAGACGATGAGTGCTTTGATTTTGTGGAGCGCACTTTTATTTCAATTGCACAGGTTTGTTTGGCATATCCAGCAGAACATGTCAGCATTTACAGTGTATCTTGGTCCTCTCAAAGTAAGCAACTTCTGTTTGGAAATTGAAACTGCCCAATTCAGGCCTGGTTCTCCAACAGTTGGTTGATGCCACATTGATAAAAAATAAAAACATACTTCAGCAGAGAGCAATGCTACTCTGCTCACATACAGACAAATGAATACACAATCTAAAGTGTCCAGCTGGACCTCTGCAGTTAATTTAACAGTATCTGTCTATGCCATTATTATTGTGTTTTTATCCAGATAGACACAGATAAATTGAATTTCCCTGGTGCTACTACCAGTTTCCACTGGACGTTGGTAGTGTTGTGACCATTATTTTAGTCAGTCAGGCCCAGATTGTGTGAGGATGACAAGCTGAAATATTGCCCTGGCATGAAGAGGATTTGGGGTATTTTATCCCAGGTCCTGGCAGAAGGCCAACCTGATTGAAATACTCTAAAATCAATGTTAGTTTTAGGAACAGGTACAGATATTAGAATAGATTCCACATCATTCAAAACAGGATGAATTGTCCACTTCAGTCAAATGTCAGGGCTCGATTTATTTCGATTTAACCATCATTGGTTTATTTCGGAAGAAGCTTTTTTACCATTGGACACAGTTTTTCAGACTGGTCTAGGGTGCCGTGTAAAATCCTTAAACTGTACTAGGGTTACACCTCTTGCGCATAATGCTCTAACCTTTCTGAATAGAAAGGACATTCCACTGCATAAAAAGATATTTGATGTGAATCAGTTGGGTATAACCAATATGCATTTTTGATATGTTCTATCTTTTTATGTCGGTCACTTTATTGGTCACATTAGCAAATATTTTATTGTTAATCAGGCCAGCCTGAGCCTGTTGTTGAATACCATCTGGCTGTGCCATGCACCTATCCAGGGTCACCCCCAATTGACATTGTTAGTCATTCACATTGAGCTATTTTAACATGATAATTCACTTCAAAATGTGTAGAATTGCATTAAATGTCTGATAGCAATATTGGCAGGACGCAATGGCAGAAATGCTAAATGTGTAGAATCATAGAATTTTGCTGAAATGTGCTACTTTTTCACTTTAATAGACATAAATAAAACATTGGTTCAATGCACATGTTCTCCTTACCACATGGCACATTTTGTAAAATTACAGAAAACTTGCTTTAAAACAGCAATATTTTCTATACACTGCAGCGCAAAATGCTTACAATTTTAGAAAGTAAACTATAAACATGAAATGAGTCTTGTCTAGGGCCCTCAAAAGGTTAAGACTGTGGCTTCTGATTGCGCTGGTGTTACTCAATACAGTTTGAGTATTCATCTGACATGTATCTGAAGTCAAATGCAAAATGCAGGCTTAGAGGTGAAACTGGTATGATTAGTGAACACTTGTGCACACAGCATTGATTGTGCTACTTGCCTGTTTTTTTGTTTACTCTATGTATAGCCGGCTGTGATTGCAGCCTGTGTGTGATTGGTGTAGCACTGGCCCCAAGACGGCTGTCTGATCTAACCCTGAAAACCCTGAATTCTAACCATCTCTGATAGCAGGGAGTGGGAGCTTAGATGATGGTAGGGGCAACTCGTCTGGCAACTGTCACACGACCAGAGAATGGTCTTATTTGTTCATTGACCAACAGAAAAATGGGATATGAAGAAACTCACGGGCTTCAGGTTCAAGTTTGGGGTCAATTAGAAATGTCCAGTTGTCCTTTAAATTAACATCAAATTAATCAGAAATCCAGTGTAGACATTGTTTATGTTGTAAATTACTACCGTAGCTGGAAATGGCAGATATTTTATGAAATACCTACATATGCCCATTATCAGCAACCATCAGTCTTGTGTTTCAATGGCACAATGTATTTGCTAATCCAAGTAAAAAACATTTAAAGGCCAATTGCTAAAAATGTAAAGGCTAATACATTAGAAAACATTTTGCAATTATGTTAGCACAGCCGAAAACGTGCTGATTAAAGGAGCAATAAAACTGGACTTTTAGACAGTTGAGTATCTGGAGCATCAGCAATTGTGGGTTTGATTACAGGCTCAAAATGGCCGGAAACAAAGAATAGTGAAGTGGTGACTCTGGGATGCTGGCCTTCTAGATAGAGTTCCACAGAAAGAGCTAAGTCTCAGGCTGGCCAATACAAATGTATTATTAAAATGGCCAAAAGAACATAGACACTGGACAGAAGAAGATTGGGAAAAGAGATGAACAGACAAATGTAAGTTTAAGGTGTTTGGATCACAAAGAAAAACATTGGCAAGATGCAAACCAAATTAAAAGATGCTGGAGGAGTCCTTTAAGCCATCTGTCGAGCATGGTGGAGGCAATGTAATGGTCTGGGGGTGCTTTCGTGGGTGGTAAAGTGAGAGATTTGTATAAAATAAAAGGGATCACTCCATTTTGCAACACCTCTGGACAGCATTTGATTGGAGCCAATTTCCTTCAACAACAGAATAGTGACCCAAAACTGAGCTCCGAACTATACAACTATATAAGAACGATTTAAGCTGGTATAATGGAGTGACCAATACAATCTCTGGATTTCAACCCTATTGAGGCGTTGTAGGAGCATCTTAACCGCATGGTACATACAGCTCCACAGAAAATGAAGAGACCAGTGCAACTTTTTCTTTCCTTTCCAAAAAAGTTGAAAGGAAGGTTTTGAGTGAGGAACAGAAGGGTTAAAATTAGAATACGACTACAAGTTAAATGCTTCTGTTCCTCACTCAAAACATTCCTTTTCAACTTTTTTGGAAAGGACAAAAAGTGCAGGGTTCTCTTAATTTTTTCCAGAGCTTTTTGAAGTGCCCATCAAGTCAATCCAATTTGTGGGAGGTGCTTGAGGAAGCATGGGGTGAGTTTACTTCAAACTGTTTCAACAAATTTACAACTAAAATGACAAAGGTCTGCAAGGCTGAAATTGCTGCAAACAGATGATTCTTTGAAAGTTAAATTTGAAGGGCACAATTATTATTTAAAATAAAAATCATGATTTCAACCTCATCAATTACTGTATTTCCAATGTATTTTGCTATATATTCTATTCAAACTCATTTAATGTATGTTGTCATGGAAAACAAGGACATTTCAAGTGAACCAAAACTTTTGAACGTACTGTACTTTGTTTAAAATATTCGGATTGAACACACAAAAAAGTGTAAATTGGGCATACTGCACAACACGTTGCCCTAAAGAAATATATTCGTTAGAGAAGTCAGTTGATTTTGATGATTAAAGAGGTAAAATCCGGTGTCTTATCTACAATGTACGCATACTGCAGGAGTATTTCTGCATCTCTCACAACGATCCATTGCAACAACCCTCATGGTTATCTAGTCATGACAAACTACTGTTTTCCCCAAACACTGATATCATAGAACACTGTTCCCACAGTGGAGTTGGCTCGCCATCTGCACTCCTGTGCCAGGCGATGGGTCATTATTTTGAGAAGGCGGATCCATGACTAAGACAGACAGAGGTACCCACCTTGGCGTCTGAAATTAGAAAATCAATGGCAGCCCATTAGCCGATTATTAAGTGTCCTCAACCCCCTTAGACCTTACGTCTCTCCTCCATCTAACCTCTCTTCTTCCTCGTAACCGGCCTCCGGATCATTTATCCTGGCCCTAACAAACCTGCCTCGGGTCCGGGCACGGGTCTTGGCTCCCAGCTGGAGATAGTGGCACGGAATTGGCCTCACTCTCTGTCTCTTCGCTCTAGTGCCTCCAAGCAAGCACAGGGCTGCCTGCCGGCTTCAGTTTGATGGAGGCCAGGCCAGCTGCAGGCAGAGAGACGGATGGTACAGCGGCAACCACAGATACACACGCGCCGACAGGCATACATGCACCCACATTCATTTGTCACACACAAATGAATATGGTACCAGAACACATACTTTTGGCTTCCATCACAGTTTCTCCACCACAGCTCTTTATGAAGAGAGAGTGGGCCGGGACCTGGCAGTGTTTGTCTGTGGGGGAAATGGGAAGGCATTTGGAGCAGGAAGAGGTTGTAGGAGAGTGGAGAGGCAGTGACAGGCTATAAAACGCAAAGAGTTCACAAGCTTGTTTTACTGGTCCAATAAGCACTGTATCACAACCTATACAATAAGCTCTTTGCGTTGTTAAAGAATGGTTAAAGTATACCCAGTTACCTTATTAAATGAAGGGATCTGGAATTCAAATGTCTTTCACTGATTAAAAAAACAAAACAATGCATTTTAAAAATAAATTTACTCTAATGGCATTCCACTTCAGTGTAGTGAAATGAACAATTAGTTCTCTCTATAAAAGCCTTTTCAAAATAGGCTGACATTGTTCTGTCCTTTCTCGCACAAGAATTTTGCTTTTTTTACTCCATATGTATTCATAAATGGTTTAAGTGTTTACAATGCCATCTGTTTTAATTTTTCCCAAATGTGGCTTTGAGTGTGGCCATCCAACGGATGATTGATGTTGCATGCGTGTGGAGGCCAATCCAAATTCTAGAAAGGGTTTCACTTGCAGTTGAACACAACCGGCTAATTCTTTTTTCTCTTTTTTCTTAAATTTTAGATGATGGACACCCATACACGCACATGCCGATCATTGTTCAGAACAACCAATAAGGATGGAAACAGCGCAACAGGGAGATTACCTCATATTTGCGGTACATACAGGGAAAAGGAACCCGAATGTGTGTGATTGATTTCTTTTGTCTCTCTGTATAGCTACCACTTGTATATTGTGATGACGCCGTACGTGTCCGAGTTTGTAAAGCCGTAACTTTCGGAGAATTATTGTACTAAAAATGCACTCAATAAACGTCTTGGGAAACCAGTCAATCACTCTATGTGCCAAAATCTGTTAACCATTAGGATGATTTATGGACTTTTCCACTTTAGTGAGAACGGAACAAAACCACAGTTATCACTGAATATCGGTACAGAGCCATGTTGTCACCAATAGCGCATGAGGCTCAGAAGCCGAATTATAATGCTTTTGTAAATAGCGCTTCTCATTAATAATGAAGGGGAAATAAGCAGCTCTTATCACTCTTGTCACTCTCTCTCACTCATGCCAACAGACACACACTTCTGTCACATTGTGTCAAACGCCATCAAGTTGCTAATGAACCAGACGTCCTTCGAAATATACAGAAAAGTCTTATGAAATGAACACAATGAGCACTGCCACGTAAAATGACACTATTTAGATGAACCAGCGGAAATTAAACTCTATTTCACCCTCCACATTAGCAAACAGTGATTGTTTTGTAGATGAAGGGACTCATGTCAAGGTTCAGGGATAACTCCCACTGCACTGCTCCTTTACAACCGAATATTGAAACGGAATTTTTTGAATAATTTAATACCGAGAGTGAGGTACTGTTGCCAGAATAAGAAAGGGGTAACATAGTGTCAAAGTAATAATTAGTTTTTTTTGTTGTAAAGGACGGTAATTGAAAATTATATTGCCAATGGCTTCTGTCCCATGTTTCAGTGGGTATCCAATCAAAAACACATTTATTGGCCAAAGATTAAAATAATATGTTAATTGTGAAGGTAATCCACTAAGAAAAACAATGTTTGAATTCTAGCACAGTCGTCGTGGGTGGGGGTAGGGAAACATTTGAAATTCCTGTTCATTTTTGAGTATTTCTTACGAATTACAATGCCATGCCATATAAATGCCTTATATATAAATGTCCCATTTTTTTTATTTTAGCAACACTTTTAAAGTTAATTAACATTGACCCATGTATTTCTGTTTGCATTCAATCAAAATAACTTGGAAAACTATGATTATGTAATATTAAATGGTCAAAAGAAATAAATGACCACGGAAAATACGCGCCGGATTTTACAGAGTAAACGCATAGAACTGCCCAGCGCAGACCTATTTGCTGGCAGCACATTTCTGTTGATCGTTCACACTTAGACAACCTCCACCCGACGCTCTAAACCGCTTTCTATCTTCCAATCTTATGTGATCCGCAAGACGTATGTGTGCTATCTGGGCCTCAACGCGCAATCCGCCGAGCTTGGAGCTTATTTGCAGGTCTTACACAATCCTATCTTTGGGGTTGTTGTAGATATTTTGAGAAAGAGCCCCATTAAACAATTTAGAAAATGAACAATCGTTATTGTCTTGGTGAAACATATTTCATAAGATAAGCACGTTTTTTTCATTTCATTGACAAAGCAGGGTCTCACCTACTCTTCGCAGACTTTGTGAGTAAACCAACTTACTTGCCTACTTCCGTCATAAACGGTCAAGAACTTTTTGACATCAAAAACACCAACACTACACTTGAAGTATCCAGCAAAATGTCAGAGAGACACCTAAGCAACCTCCCCCTCCTTTCACAAGGCTGTGATTGCGTAAGAGTCCGACGAGTTTCGAATTGCTTCACTTCATCACAGGTTAGACAGCAACCCATTCTCTCCTTTTACAGCCACTATCTCTCAAAGGAAATATTTGAATGGCCAGGACCCATTCCAAGGTCGAATGGACCACCTAATGCACTTGTAGAGCTTAACTAATAGTCAATTAAAACAAGTGTAATGGCAATTTCTATAAGTAATGCTCTGTGAGGAATGGGTTCTCTGAAGCCTTTGTTTTAATTGATACTGTTTGTTACTTTAATTGCAGCGATTAAACAGAAAAAGACAGAGACATAAGCACCAGACACAAGGAGTGATGCATTACATTACATGTGCATTGATTGTGTGTGTATGTGTGTGTCAGGGAGTTTCTCTAAAAGTCAAGGAGTCAGCTCTCTCTTTTCACCATTAAAGTCACTGGAAGGAAGTTTCAAAAGTGACTTCTCAGCAGCAAATCTTTGCCTTAATCAATATTCCCTTAGCAATCACCTGAGAAATAAGGGATTGTTGCCCAGCGGTGGCAGGGCACTCCTGCAGAGAGGATCAGTAGGAGGGACATAGTGAGAGAAAGAGAGGTAATGTAAAGAAACGACAGAGAAAAAGAAAAGCTATTCACTTTGTAGATCCGAGTAAAGATACAGAAAGTAGGAGAGAGCGGTAGAGAGACTGAAAAATCCAAGCACAGTAGGAGCACAGCAGATAAAGTTGCCTAGATGACAGTGCCAGTATAGAGTTGGTATTCAAACTCAGGGTTGCGACCCCACTGAGAACGGCAATGAGGTTGTAAAAATCTATTATATATTTATATATTTACAAGGGCAGATTTATTGTATGTGACAATTTACAAACATTTTAAGGGTCAAACGTTTATTTTCTGGAGAGTTTTCAAGAAAATATGAATGGAATGTTCATACCACATTTAGCAATGAATGAAATTCAAAGTGTGAAATGGAGTGGTTTTAATGAAGCCCTTTTTGACTGAACATTGGCACTCTTACATCCAGTGGGCAAAAATCACAAATTGCATTTTAAGACAGGAGTGTATCTCCTAGCACATATAGGGGGGAGGTGAACATAATGATGACCTCTCTGGGAACCATCACCTTATCGTGGTGGAGAGGTTTGTGTGTCCCTTTGAACCTGAGGGCTGTGTTGTCTGGGGCCAAGTGCTCCTGGTAGGGTTTCCCATGACTAAGAATGGTTCAAACCAACCCTATGACAAAAGTGTTTTTTGTTGCTCATAAGGGTACGTGGTACCAGAGCACTCTAGGCCGAAGGTCAATGATCGATTCTGTGATCGTGTCATCGGATCTGAGGCCGCATGTTTTGTTTTGGACACTCGGGTAAAGAGGGGGCGGAGCTGTCAACCGATCACCATCTGGTGGTGAGTTGGGTCAGGGGGTAGGGAAAGACTCTGGACAGACCAGGAAAGCCCAAACGGGTAGTGCAGGTGAACTGGGAACGTCTGGAGGAGGCACCCCACCCACCCCCCTGGCGGAGCATTTCTGACATGCCTGTGGAGGTTGGGGGCATTGAAACTGAGTGGTCCATGTTCAAAGCTTCCATTGCCAAAGCTGTGGTGGGGAGTTGTGGTCTAAGGGTCTTAGGTGCCTCAAGGGGCGGTAACCCTCGAACACCTTGGTGGACACCGGTGGTCAGGGAAGCCGTCCGACTGAAGAAGGAAGCCTTCCGGGATATGTTAATCTTGGAGGACTTCAGAGGCAGTTGCAGAGTACCAGCGGACCCGAAGGGCTGCGACATCTGCAGTGAAATAGACAAAACAGCGGGTGTGGGAGGAGTTTGGGGAAGCCATGGAGAAGGCCTTTCAGTCGGCACCTCAGGAGGGGGAAACGGGAAACCATCCAAGCTGTGTACAGTAGGGATGGAAGACTGTTGACCTCAAATGAGGAGGTAATTGGGCGATGGAAGGAACACTTTGAGGAACTCCTAAATCCCACTAACACGTCCTCTTTAGTAGAGGCAGAGCTGGAGGCTGATGAAGCATCGTCAATATCCTTGGCAGAAGTCACTGAGGTAGTTAAACAGCTACACAGTGGCACAGCTCCAGGGATTAACGAGATTCGTCCAGAAATGTTGAAAGCTTTGGATGTGGAGGGGATGTCTTGGATGACACGCCTCTTCAACATTCCGTGGGAGTTGGGGGCAGTGCCTAAATAGTGTCAGACTGGGGTGGTGGTTCGCTTGTTCAAAAAAGGGGACCAGAGAGTGTGTGCCACACTACTCAACCTCCCTGGGAAAGTCTACTCAAAAGTGCTGGAAAGGAGGTTTCGACAGAGTGTCAAACCTCGGATTGAAGAGGAACAATGCGGATTCTGTCCTGGTCGTGGAACAACCAAACAGCCCTTTACTCTTGCAAGGATCCTGGAGGGGGCCTGGGAGTATGCCCATCCGGTCTACGTGTGCTTTGTGGATTTGGAGAAGGCGTATGACCGGGTCCCCTGGGAGATACTGTGGGAGGTGCTGCGGGAGTATGGGCGTAAGGAGGGCCCTTCTTAGGGCTAACCAATCCCTGTACATCCAAAGTGAGAGCCGTGTTCGGGTTCTCGGTAGTAAGTTAGACTCGTTCCAGGTGGGGGTTGGCCTCTGTCAGGGCTGAGCTTTGTCACCAATCCTGTTTGTAACGTTTATGGACAGGATATCGAGGCACAATTGGGGTGTGGGGGTTTACAGTTCGGTCGGCTGGGGATCTCATCTCTGCTTTTTGCAGATGATGTGGTCCTGATGGCATCATCAGCCTGTGACCTCCAGCACTCACTGGACCGGTTCGCAGCCGAGTGCGAAGCGGTTGGGATGAGGATTAGCACCTCTAAATCTGAGGCCATGGTTCTCAACAGGAAACTGATGGAGTGCCTCCTCCAGGTAGGGAATGAGGTTTTATCCCAAGTAATGGAGTTCAAGTATCTCGGGGTCTTGTTCGGGAGTGAGGGAAAATGGAGCTGGAGTTTGGCCAGAGAATTGGAGCAGCAGGGGCGGTATTGCATTTGCTTTACCGCACCGTTGTGACAAAAAAGAGCTGAGCTGGAAGGCAAAGCTCTCAATATACCGGTCAATTTTCATTCCTACCCTCACCTGTGGTAATGAAGGCTGCGTCATGACCGAAAGAACTAGATTGCGAGTAAAAGCGGCTGAAATGAGTTTTCTCAGAAGGGTAGCTGGCATCTCCCTTAGAGACAGGGTGAGAAGCTCAGTCATCCGTTAGGAACTCGGAGTAGAGCCACTGCTCCTTTGCATTGAAAGGAGCCACTTGAGGTGTTTCGGGCATCTGGTAAGGATGCCCCCAGGACGTCTCCTGAGGGAGGTGTTCCAGGCACATCCAGCTGGGAGGAGACCTCGGGGTAGTCCCAGGACTAGGTGGAGAGATTATATTTCGACACTGGCCTGGGAACGCCTCAGGATCCTCCAGTCAGAGCTGGCAAATGTAGCTTGGGTAAGGGAAGTTTGGGGTCCACTGCCGGAGCTGCTGCCGGAGCGACCAGACAATGGATAAGCGGATGAAGATGATGATAATGATGATGATGTGAACATAATGAAAACTATAGATTATTTTCTTGATTGGAAAGCCAATTAAAACAATACCCATATGAATGTTAGGGAAATTTTTATATTGTTCACATCCCTAATATATGTGTACATGTGTACAAATAATAAATGAAACACTTTAATTATTCCTGTAATGCTCATTCCTGGAGGCAGTTGATCCTGTCCTGTTGTGGTACGACACTGGAATTTAATTTCACTTTAGTTCCTGACAGAATCCTGCGGGACCAGCAAAACCCACAGGAGGCCATGTCAACCTCTGCTGATTAGTTCAGGATGATGACTGCTCAGGGTTGTTTTTACCATACAATCCATGTTGCGGAGCGTTCAAAGGCTACTGATGAGTTCAGGACAATGTCTCTTCTGTGTTGTTTTTACCATACAGTGTTGGAGAGCATCCAGAGGCTACTAATGAGTTCAGGATGATTGTGGTGTGTTGTATTTTAGGAGGCATTCGGAGGCTATGTCCCACAAGAACAAGAGAACAGTAAGCAAATAAAAGACAATACCTCCTAAACTGAACCGCGCAGCATCTAAACACAACTCAAGTCACTCTAGTTTAATAGAAAATGGCATTATATTTCTTAGTGCACTGGATTGCATGGTCCTGGTTCAGAAGTAGTATACTATGAAGGGAATCATGATGTGGGAAGCATTAACAGTGCTCCTATTCCTGTTGTTTTTTTCAATGCTGGGTGATTCAGCTTGGGAGGTATCCACCCACTACTGGTCTGTGGTTTTCATTGTTTCATGGACCAATTCTTCATTTTGTGACCTAACTGATTATTACTGCCTTGAGATGAGTGATACATTTGAATGTTTTTTCTCTCTATCCCTCTCTTTTCAATGACTTTACCACAAAGGACGAACCTTGAAGGTAGAATGTTGCTGTGCTTCGTCTTTTATCTCTGTATTTTTGTATTACCAGAAATAACATTTGGGTTCATTTAGTTTGCTCTAGTCAAGTAGTCAACCATAATACATTTGGTGACTCCAGAAAAATGCTCCTTTGGTATACCATGATGTCTGTTGCAGGATTTGAATTGTAGTTTTCATTATGTAGAAGATGTGTCTCCATTTTTGAAACACAGCACCTGGGTCAAATGAGATTTCATATCTCAGAGGAGTTCATCAAATTTAATTATGATACATATAATTACCAAAAGCAATCTTGTGTGGGGTTGGAATAATCATTTCGAAGGGAGATGTTTTCACCTGCAGGGGTAAGCCATTATGCAGAGAGAGGGAGGGACAAAGGGAGCAAATGAGACAGAGAAAGAGGGGGTAAGAGAGAGAGAGTGAAAAAGGGAGAGAGGGTGTGAGAGAACAAGAGACATACAAGAGCAGGGCATTCTGCAGGGAAATGATGATCTGTCATTTGTCACTCAGAAAGTAAGTGATCATTTGAAGCTGAAAGATGGATTCATTCTCAAGGTCATCCTATTGTTCACACATTCTATTCTTCAACATTATTCTTCATCCTTCTTTGTGTCCCTGGTGAATATAGGTCATAAACGACTAGATTGAGATTGTGGTAGCATCTCACCAACAAAAGCATATCTTTGGATGGCTATAAATTGTTAAAAAAAACAGTATTTAGCATTGTTAAATGTCTGTCAAAAATTCCTTGATGGGATTTTCAGAGAGGGGACGGTGTGAAAGCTGCTTACAACAGCAGCTATAGGATGAAATGAGCAGGGGAGAGCCGTGAGAAGAAAACTTTGGTTTGTGACTGGGCGAACGATCAAGGCCTGTAATTGGTTAATCTCCCATGGGGGGGCACAGAGGGGGGACGTCACCCCACACTCCCTTCCTCGACCCCCCACCATCCGTTTCAATACCCCTTGCTGGTAGTAATCCCTCATAGAGCCGCTTTCAGCCCCACCCGCTTTCGATCCCCCTATCCAAAAATCAATGAAATATTTTCCCACAGAAATGAAGAGGAAAAATGGGACGAGATCTGATCCTCAGTCAAGGTCTACTTAATTAGAGATTCTACACAAAAGCCCCCCTTTGTTTTTGAAAAGCCAGAGAAAGAGGCGGAGGAGGAGAAGAAGGAGGAGGTGGAACAATGGAAGGATGAAGGTCAGCTCCTTGTAACTAAATGACTTCAAACGGAACCTTAGAACCCACAGAACATCTGAACCTCCTTCTGCCAAGCTCTGCAACTAACTGTGTGACGGCACCACAGGTTTCGCAGTAGCCTCTATCCCACCATTACTCCATGGCAAAACCATAAAAGCCTTAATTCCATCATCCTGCTGTCTCATTCAAGTGTAATGAAGACCACCATACCACATGCTTTCACATCCTTAAAAATGTCTCCAAAGTCAAAAAGATTCCAGTTCCCTCGCCCAACCTCACCGCGGTGGAAAATATCTCAATAGGCCTATGTCTTTCAGAGTGAAGACAGCAACATATGCCTTTTCCTACGCCATCAGCTATATCTAAACTTCAGAATGTCCTTAACTTCGCTGACCACACAAAGGAAGTTACCTACACCTCCTAGCTGAACAAAAAAGACAATTATGAACTTTCAATCACTAATGAGGTCATAGTGATATTTAAATTCACTCAGTCTGGCTTCTACCTCCAGCTCTGATGTCAGAAGGGCATATTGGTTGCTATCTCAAGAAGACATTCGTATTGGCCGAAGGCATGTAAATTAGGTTTCCCACCCTTCATTAGTCCATCGTTCATTGTACATCCCATCGACTGCTTAAAAGCAGGTAGCCATTATCTCAGCTTTCTAAAGGTATACTGGTGTAAATGGTACTTTGTGTACATCAAAACTGTGGAGGCAGATCTCCAGCCAGTACGTAGACCCTCGTTTCTATGAAGCCTATTGAACTGTACAGTAACATTCAGGGCTGGTTTCACAGACAGATTAAGCCTGGTCTAGGACAAAAACAACATGCTCAATGGAGTTTCTTTTAAACTTTATATTTTTTGCCCGAGACTAGGCTTAATCCTTGTCTGCAAAACCAGCCCTCAGTGTTTATGATAATTCAGTAGCCTACAGTAAGCTAATATGTGGAGAGGGAAGAGATCCAGCGTTCACAGTTATCGCTAGATCCGATTCTCTCACCTTTGTAGACATGAGAGTAACCATCGGAAGATGAGCCCTCAGCTACATAATAATGTGATTCATATTCAGCCAGGAGAATGAATGGGTACATTGTGTTCAATAGGGTGTCTCAGATGGTATACCGGGAGGCTCAAGGTGCAATATGTGACCACTGGCCGACTAAACGGGTACAACGGTGAGGATAGAAGATCTCACATGGTTGTCATAATGCGTTCATTAGACGTTTATTTTAGGGGTGGTAAATGTTACCACCCTCTACTAACTCAGGGTTTATAGAGGGGTTTCTCTTAGGTCTTATATGGGTTTTTATAAGGATATGTATTTAATATAGGTGTGTTCCTCATACGCGACCCATATAAGGCTATGTAAATGTATAAACGTGTGTGTGTGTGTGTGTGTGTGTGTGTGTGTGTGTGTGTGTGTGTGTGTGGGTGATTGTTGGGAAATATCTCCCCATTCGTCCCACTTGAATTGATAAATGCCACTCGAACGCAATGATTGCCATGAGGAGGCAGCATGGAAAACAGATTTTTATCTTGGGGGACACGTTGGTTCCCTAGTGAGAATGGTTGATCTGAAGGGTCAAGAGAGAACTGTCAGGGGCGTGTGTTTGCGTGTACAAGTGTGCACACACGTGTGTGTCTGTGTGGGTGAATGTTACACTGATGGGTTCAGTGTGTGGGTGAGCTGTGATTCAAGAGGTTGGATGGAGGACAGACTAAGTGTCTCTCTCTGGGGACAGCCAATCAGCTTCTAAAGACAGTGGATGGAAACACACCAAATCATACTCCTACCAGCAAGAAACCAACTAATACAGATCACTGGTTAGCATTAATTCTTTGCAGTGTACATACCAGTTTTCCTCTAGCACAGGGCTGCCCAACACTGTTCCTGGAGATCTCCTGTCCTGTAGGTTCTCTCTCAAATTCTAATTTAGCACACCTGATTCTTATAATTAGATGGATGAGAAGCTAAATCAGGTTAGTCACTATCAGGAGTTGAAGAGAAAATCTACAGGACAGTAGATCTCCAGGAAGAGGGTTGGACAGCCCTGCTCTATCATGTCCATTAAGACATCAGAACTCCTAGGTTAATAATGTAGACATTTCAATTTTAAGTCATTTAGCTCGGCATGAGTCGGTGTTTCCTTGTAATAGGGAGTAGGTGCCCATCTTTATTTTTTGCCAAGCACTAACATTTGATTCAATAAATCAACAAGTTATTAAGCCTCTGATTATTTTAATTAGAATTTAACAAAGAAAGATGTGATGGGCCATACTAATAATATGAATGCGCATGGGCCAGGAATGAATGGACAAACACTCTCTTTTAGATATGGATTTAACCTGAAAACAATCTATAGGAACTTTGACATTTAAATGCAATTTCCCACCAAGCCGATATATGCAGCATTTAAGGCAAAAGGCAGTCTCTGCGAACAATGCCTTTAAAAGCCACGGTGCATACAATCTACTTTTGGATTGACTCTGTCCTTAGGTATTAAATACATTGTGACAGAGGGAAAAAGAGTGACTGGCTAATCCACAGGCATAAAGCTACTGTTGTCATCCGGTCCGGTAATTTACCCACCATCTCTGTGCCAAGGATTTGTGGCCCTTTACCCAGCATGCCGTTATGCTCGGCTTTGCAATTAACCAGACAGCTCATGAGAATTTAATGTGGCTTCAAATGAGTTCCATTTCTCTGGCTGTCCGTTATTATTGATTTTTTTTCTTCTCAAAGCCCGGCACGCAGCTTTGCTTCCGTCGTTGGTAGTAGATCTTTGTTCAAAATGAGGTGGCAAAGCGGAAGCACGTTGTCTTGGGAAATTTCAATTCGTGAAGCTACAAAGATGTTAGTGTTTTTAAATGGGAGCTATCGGTTCTACACGCACTGACACACACATACACACACACACACACACACACACACACAGCAAAACATTTTATTTTTACATTATCAAAAACAATAATCCTAACTTAACCCTAGCTAAAGGGTATAATATGTGTGCTTGAACCTAACTCAAACCTTTATTCCTAACGCTACCACTTACCGTAACCATAACTCATAAGACAACAACGTTCTAGACTTTTTAACTGTTCCGTGTTTTCATTTAATATCAGGATATTTTGGTGAATTTTGTTAGGGTAACAAGTGCACGCACCCACGCACACACACACGCATGCATGCGCATGACTTCCCTTGTCTCCACCCCCCCATTCCTTCTTCTTAATCAACATGAGGGGTTTTATCTCATGTGATGAAAGGAGGAGTGGAATTCCATACGATAACTTAGTCCCAGTAGTCATCTCCAGCACCTCCTCACCAACCAGCCCTGTTTCAACTGTTCTTTTCACTTACCTCGCCTGCCACCATGTTTCATCCAAAACCCTCCCACTCCTCTGAAGACTGGAGACCCCTGGGACACCACAGCCACCTCAGGCCACAGGGCAGCAGGATCGTTGAGAATCTCCTTGGTCTGAGACATAAGGGCTCCGTTAGATCATCCTCTTTGTGCCTCGTACTGTCGGTGAGAAGGAATACAGGGGCAAAGTAAATTGTTGTGAATTGTTTTTTGTCTGCTTGGCTACCACTAAATAGCTGTGGAACATAATTCTCGTGTTTACTGACACAAACAGTTTTCAGTGCTTTGTGCTCCTGTGTGACATACTGTATGTGTCTTTGGTAAATGTAGGTCATATAAAAGGAAAACTTTATGATATGTGCGACAATGAGTCTTCTGACGTATCGTATCGGGATCCTGCAGTTGTGTGTCTGGGTGCTTAGCAGACCACCGACCTCTGACACCGGGTCGCTACTAACATCTGTCACTGCGAGACACGGCAGTCCACCCAGCCATTGGGGGAGGCTCTGACAGCTGATGGGGCGATGACATGCCCCCTAGCCTCATGCTCCCATAATCATATGTCATGGCTTGACCCCTGACCCTTAAGTGTTACACTAGGGAGAGTCAGGGGTTGAATGTTCTCCTTGGACAATGACACAAGCCAAACACCTAAACTTGTTGTGGCACATATTACAATGAAAGCAGAAAACAAAATGCAAAACTGGGTTACACTTTATTTTGAGAGTCCCAATATCAATCTGTATATATTTCATAGATAATAATACTATCAACAAAATGTCTGTTGATAAGCAACTGCTTGTCAAGGTTAAGGTTTGATTTAGAAGAAGTTTTAGGGTAAGAATGAAGGTTAGGGTTAGAGGTTAGAATTTAGGTTATTGGTCATAGTCACCATTTTACTGATAGTAGATAATCTGTAGAGTATCTACAGACACACTTTTGGCACTCTCAAAATAGAGTTGTGCTGATAAATTGGCATACCCTGACAGAAATTGTGAAGTTTTGGCAATGATTTAGAAAATATGACTGATCATGCAAAAAAATATCTTTTATTTTAGGAGAGTGATCATATGAAGCCATTTATTATCACACAGTTGTTGGCTCCTTTTGAAATCATAATGATAACCGAAATCACCCAAATGGCCCTGATCAAAAGTTTACATACTGTTAGAAATCAGCCATGTCGTACAGTGGTAGTAATAATAACTTGCGTACTTGGTTGTCAAGGGAGAGAGTATTCAATGTTTATTGCAGCATATTGATGGTCTATTAGCACATGATGTTACAGGCTCAAACCCTTCCCTACTTTCCTCCGTCTCTCTCTCAACTGTAATGTGTGGTACAAGCTGTTAAATACCTTGAGGGGCGTGTTTACCCAGCCAAGCCAAGACAGTAACCACCACACCAAATGGTCTATGTAAACATTCCTGTGATTACCAGAGCGCAACCTACAAGGATAAACTAAACAAAGGGTTTCCCTGTTTATCTCAGTATCGAGGCACATTCACTTCTAATGAAACGTACATTCATATTGTAGTTGTTAATGCTCAGATCCCACAACACCCTTGAATATTTGCCGTTATTACAGACCCACAAGGTAAAAATGGCAATTAATGGTGAATTTCCCACACCTGTGGCTTTGCCATTAGTGTCTGTTTATAAATAGTCAATGAGTTTGTAAGCTCTCACATGGATGCACTGAGCAGGCTAGATACTGAGCCATGGGGAGCGTAACAAGGTAATGGAACTTTATAAAGATTGGAAAGTATATGAAAAGATATCCAAAGCCTTGCAAATGCCAGTCAGTACTGTTCAATCACTTAATAAGAAGTGGAAGTTTCAGGGACCGCTTGATACCATGGCAAGGTCAGGTAGACCAAGAGAGATTTCAGCCAAACTTGACAGAAGAATTGTTCAGGATACAAAGAAAAACCCACAGGTGACCTCAGGGGAAATACTGGCTGCTCTGGAAAAAGACGGTGTGGTTGTTCAAGGAGCCAAACATGGCGATACTTGAACAAAAATTAACTGCATGGTCGAGTTCCCAGAAAGAAGCCTTTACTGCACCAATGCCACATAAAAGCTTGGTTACAATATGTCTGACAACACCTTGACATGCCTCATAGCTTCTGGTACACTGTAATTTGGAGATATGAGGCCAAAATAGAGATTTATGATCACAACCATAAGCGCTATGTTTGGAGGGGTCAACAAGGCCTATAGTGAACAGAATACCATCACCACTGTGGAGCATAGTAATGGCTCAATGATTTTTTTGGGTGTGTGTGAGCGCTAAAGGCGAAGATGAATGCAGCATGTTATCAGAAAATACTGGCAGACAATTGTAATCTTCTGCACGAAAGCTGCGCATTTGACGCTCTAGGACTTTCCAGCACAGCAACGAGCCTAAGTACAAGGCCAAGTTTACCCAGTTGTCATTGATGCTAAGCGGGGCACTACTCTGTATTAAGAACTAAGGGTATGCAGACTTTTGAACAAGTGTCAATAAATGTTTTCTTTGTTGCCATGTGTTTTTTATGATTGTGCCATTCTACCTATACTGAAATGTGACTCCGATAAGAAATAAAAGACGTGTTTTGCCTGCTCACTTATGTTTTTAAAAAAAATGGTACATACAGTTCCAAAAAAGGAAGGTTTTGAGTGAAGATATATCTTACCAGTTCATTACCAATTCTTCAAGGGTATGCAAACTATTGAGCACAACTGTAAAGTGTTTCCAAAAATAATAATAATTGCATAACAAAATATACATGGATCAATGTACTTGAAAAGACTAGTGCAAACAAGCTGTACAGTGCTTATAACGGACTATGATGCCTAAGGCTTTATGGTTGCGGGCAGTTTGCGGACATTATTGCCCACAGATGCCATATTGAATTAGGCCCATTGTTTGAGAAGTGATCCAGTAGCATTGTTTGTCTCTAAGATTTAAGATTGATTTAAGCTTTAAGTCTCTTGTTATTTATTCCACAACACGTGGTGGAAATTGACATACAATAGTTCATTTTCATTTGGATTTCTGTTGGGTTTCTGATTTATACCTGGGATGGCAATGGTAATATCCCAAACACTCAAAAATGATTTAGGAATGCCGAGACACTTTTTGTGAGTTGATGGTAATGTATCTACCAGACCATCATCATTCACATCATACACATTCTGTGATTTCCTGCCATAGACCATGCTGTAGCAAAGTACTTCCATGAGGTGTCGTAAACCCTTAAGGAAAATGCATAGTATGCATACAATACAGGAATGGAAATAACAGATATAGTCTGGTCAAAGAGTCACACACTCATCCAGACAACTAAGACAGAACAAGCGAAAACATTCGGCTCACATTTTTTATTTTAAAATAAGCTATCATTTTCTTATTGCTCCAACCCACAGAAGGGTGCCCCAGAGCGAGGCATCTGACTGGCAGATATTGTTTTCAGGATGCCAGACATTATGGAGTAACCATGACATCGTGGGTGATAGCATGCTTACACAAGAGAGGAAACAAATTTACTGAGAAGGCCATGGAAAGAAAAAATATGGTAATATTATTTGTTATATGGTAATATGATAAACAAACTGAGACATACATCTTAATGACAGGTTTAACATTTTCATGTACATGGTTGATTTTGTGTTTGACTTAGTGGCTCACAGACAGTTGTGAATTAATTTGCAGATTATTTAAAAATTATGTTTTTTATTCGTTTTTTTACATTGGTTTATGAAAAGAGACTGTACTTACAATTTTTTCAATGTATAGAGAATGTCTACTGCAGGTTTTTACAGACCGTGTTCATAGCTAAACTCCCCTAGTTCACATAGTATAGCACTCCCTGGTTGACCTTTTGGAATGATGGTCATTAACAGACTGGATGGCAGTGCCCTATAAGACAGCACACACAGAGACTGGGTCAAACCAATGGTGAAATGGAGACCATGAGTAACCAGACAGTCAATCCTAGTGTTATGAAACACATAACAGGCGGCATTGTTCCCTGCAGGGCCAAGATCCTTTCAGATGAACTCGAGAGTAGAACGGTTTCAACCTGCTTGAAACTTCTGTTCACAAGGACTACTTGTATTACAGTTTTTCAGCAATTGCTAACAAACTAAAAATGGTCCTAGGCACAATATAAACCAAATCATTGTGCAAATTTCCATAAGGAAAACCATTGACCACAACCCAACATTTACAGTGGATATAAAAAGTATAACGACCCCTGTTAAAAAGCCAGGTTTTTGTGATGTAAAATTTTTTACAATGATAAATCATGTCAGAACGTTATCCACCTTCAATGTGACCTATAACGTGAACAATTCAATTGAAAAACAAACTGAAATATTTTTTTCAGTTTGTTTTCCTACTTGAAGGTTTCAGTTTGTTTTTCAATTTAATTGTTCACATCATAGGTCAAATGAAAGTTCTGACACAATTTATCTTTGTCTCATTCTTTACATACATCACAAAGACCTGGCATTCTAACATTTTGCGTGTTTGTCAACAGTGTAAACTTTTTATATTTACTGTATATATGTATTAAGCAAGGATCCCCCAAACAATTCTCTGTGAAGCACAAATGTAGAAAAAACACTGCTATTTAATATAACAAATACAAATCATTGCAGTTTTAACTCCATCAACAAACAGTTGAGATGTAAACACTCACTAGTGTAATGGTGAGGTGACTGACAGTGCCGTCATCTCCCGCTTTTCCTGGTTTTCCCAATGTTCATGAACTCATCCCGGTCTCCTTCATTTGTCTTGTCACTCACACCAGGTCCCAATTAAGTCATCAATATGAGTTTAAATATTTCTCCTCTGCTCCCCTCATGAGGGGAGTTTCGTTTGTGGTGTTTCAGTTTTCTTTAAAGTGCTTTGTGTTTCTTTTACATAAAAATAATATCATCGACTGCCACCCTTTGCCTGCGCCTGGTTTGTCCGCTCCACTACACCCTATTGTGACAAATAGCACAAAGGGTCAACAAGTAATGAGGATGTTAGCATTAATAAATAGGACTACAGGTAGGTTAACCTGTGTTTAGCATCAATAAATAGGACTACAGGTAGGTTAACCTGTGTTTAGCATCAATAAATAGGACTACAGGTAGGTTAACCTGTGTTTAGCATTAATAAATAGGACTACAGGTAGGTTAACCTGTGTTTTGGAATAATGGATGACAACATCAGAGAGAAGCTTATGTAGAGAAATGGTAAGAATAGGTATACGAATGAGAGGAAGATTATTGGTGAATTACAGTGCAATACGCCCACAAAAATGAACAATTACGGTATTTGTGTATTTTCTACACCTTAGCATACTTTTTAAACATAATTTATAAAATTGTGAAAAGTGCAGAATTCATAGGGAAATTCTGGAAAAACGTATATTTAATATATTACCATTTGTCATTACTGCTAACACACTTTCTGAATTTGTACTACATATTCATAACACACACTTCATGTTGACCTGACATGCAAAATTAAATGTTATGCTCAAAACCATATAAACTGGCATAGAAATTTAACTTTGCCCTCAAAAGTCACAGGAACATTTTATTCAGTAACACTATTGAATACCCATTGCATGCAGGTGAGAGGAATTGAAAACACTATTTACAAAGGTATCAACAAATCAATATCCATTATGTGTTCCAGAATTCCCCCAATACATTTTGCACTTTGCATATGTTCTGTATACTATATGTGGAATGTATGATTATGAATATACAAAACTTAATTGTTGGGGGTTTGCACAGTAATTCAACAACTTTTTGGAAAACCATTTTTTAAACAATGTGGCAGTGTTCAATGAGAGTGAGCCATATCTCCACCAATCAAGCCACGCGTTATTTTTGATTGCATAAGTGCCATTTGTCTTCCGTTCCCTAGATATTCATTATTTATTTTCAATTACAGCACCTTAAAGCGTCTTAGACCTAAAAACAGGCATCTGGCCTAGTGTCCTAGCTATGGCCAGATACAAGTTGTGGAGGATGAGTGCACAGTTAAAACGGGCAGGATTTTTTTTCTATTTTCCATGCAGTGCCATCTCACCTATTAACTGGTGGCAACTCCATGGAAGAAACAAACTGACTGTTGGTTGCACTCTTGGAGCGCCACATGCTCTGTAAGGTGTTATGCCTGCTGGTCCTCTCTAGTCAGGAACAGCCTCAGGGTACAAGCCCACTCCCAGCTCTCCCCCTTTGGCACATGGCTACCCCTGGCTCAAGGAGGCCCTTCTGGCTCGGCTGGGACTATCCCCCATGGTGGTGGGGTGCCTGGTTCATGTCTGGTGCCACTAGCCAGGAGTCCTGGTCTGTTACCAAATCGCCCAGTTGCACCCCCTGGTGGAGTGGTAGTTTCAACATGACTGCCAGTACCTGAACCAGATTGTGGACCCGGTGACAATGGATGTATTTGTCTGTTGCCTCTTGGTCGAAGAAAGGACAAGGGAGGTCCAAAGCATGAGCATAAATGGTTGATAGAGCGCATTGAGGCTAGTTCGGGTACAGGCGGTCCTTTTGAAACCACCACTCCATCAGGTGGTACAACCGGGAGATCTGGTTATGGGCCATCCTTGTCATAATGAAAGCGATCCGGAAGCTTGGTCATGCTACTTCCAAGACCATCGCCCTGGACAACAGGTATAGGTTGATGGTTATAAAGATCAGTGTTTATTCCGCCTCACCATCAATATCTTGTATCTGAACTGAACGAGAGATTTTCTACTTCTCTGGCTGTATACTTTGAATCATGCCATGATTCTTGTTGAGTAGATATCTCTAAACCTATAAGATTGTTTTTGACAACCATGTTCACAACAGCCTGTTCCTAGGCCTCAGAAATCATGCATGGTCTACCAGTATCAACTGGTGTCTATCAAATACACAAAAAGTGTTTTTTATGGAATATAAAGACAAGTCTTAAGATCACGTATATATTGTACTGTCCCGCTTGTGCTAATACATACAGCTTCAGAGTACAGAAAACATAGTAGTCAGCATAGTAGCTGTACTGTAAGATAGCTACTTTCATTTCTGAACATCCAGAAAATGCAACAGTGAAACGGCTCAAGTTTATCTGTACTCTGCCATTCCATGCAAAAGAACATATAGTACAGTTTCACAAATGTCATTCGAAATCATGGTTCTTCTTCATCTTCCTCTCCCTCATCCACCTCAAATTATTCTGCATCCCCAACTTTAGCTGTCTTATGTTAAAAACAGAGGTGAGCACAAAATAAGCTTTTAACAATCACTTAGCAGTGTGCGATGTGTATACAGTAGTTCCATTTTATTTGATGCTTTTTTTGTTGCATCTGAGGGCAAAGTTGTATTTACTTTGATCCGCCATAACATTATGACCACTGACAGGTGAAGTGAATAACACCGATAATGTCATTATCAAGGCATCCGTCAGTGGGTGGGATATATTCAGCAGCAAGTGAATATTCTGTCATCAAAGGCTGGCCCGTGTTGTCTGATCAAAAAGACAAGCTACTGTAGCTCAAATTGCTGAAAAGGTTAATGCAGGTACTGATAACAAGGTGTCAAAACAAACAGTCCATTGCAGTGTGTTGCATTTAGGGCTACATAGCCAAAGAGCAGTCAGGGTGTCCATGCTGACCCATGTCCACTGTCGAAAGTGCCTACAATGGGCACATGAGCATGGGAACTAGACCACGGAGCAATGGAAGAATGTGGCCTGGTCTGAATCATGTTTCGCTTTACATCATGTGGATGGCCTGGGTTGTGTGCATCGCTAGATAACCCATGGCAGCAGGATGCACTATGTGAAGAAGGCAAGTTGGTTGATGAAGTGTGATGATTTGGGTAATGTTCTGCTGGGAAAACTTGGGACCTGCCATTCATGGGGATGTTATTTTGACACGTGCCACCTACCTAAGCATTGTTGCAGACAATGTGCACCCTTTCATGGCAACGGTATTCCCTGATGGCACTGGCCTCTTTCAGCAGAATAAAGGGCCCTGCCACAAGGCAGAAATGCTTCAGGAATGATTTGAGGAACACAACAATTGAGTTCAAGGTGTTGACTTGCCCTCCAAATTCCCTAGTTCTCAATCCAATCGAGCATATGTGGGATGTGCTGGACAAACATGTCAGAGCTATGGAGGCCCCACCTTGCAACTTACAGGAATTAAAGGATATTTTGCTAATGTCTTGGTACCAGATACCACAGCACACCCTCAGATTTCTAGTGGATTCCATGCCTTAACCGGTCAGGGCTGTATTACCGGCAAAAGTGGACATACACAATATTACGCAGGAGGTCATAAAGTTATGGCTGATCGGTGCATATTACAGATAACATAGTTTGAACAATAGTGTTTGATTTTGTGTGAAATGTCTAGGTTTCAGTAAATATTCAGTAAATGTTAACGGTATTGAAAGTGTAAGTTTATTATATATTTTTTTAAACCAACCACTTTTGAGGGTTACCTAACCGGATTGTGGTGACATTCTGAAATGTTAAGTTTCCATACGTGTGTTAGTTTATTTCTTAGCATTATTTCTCAGCATACTGTGGTTTTCCTTCATCAGTGGTTTGGGCATTAGCATCTTTTCATTAAATTCTCCATCTATTGAGCAATTTAATTTGCTGTCTGAGTTATATTCACAAAGAAACCAATTTTTTTTTATTTCTTCACCATGCATGAATGCCTTTTTATTTTAGACGGAAAAACCTTACACTACATTTGTTGTTGCTGCTCTTGTTGTTGATTGTTTTTCATCTTAGCAAGTGGTCGGCATCAAACAGTCCATCCGACATTACCGCTGGTTGTGTAAGGCATAAGATAAGAGGGTGTGTGTGCATTAATGTGTGTGCTCCTGCCTGTATGTGATTTACTTTTAATTGTGTCTGTCTGCTGTGTGCCCCTTTTATCAGAACCAGGACTAACCCAGACCACGTGCCGACAGCTAGCGGTGGGCCTGTCGCCCATGAGAGCCGGGCCCTTTGAGCCCAACCAGCCTAATCGCAAGTCCCAGACTTAGATAGGAGACTATTCTTATGGAGGCAGACCAAACACTTCTGAACTGGGGAGGGGCGGCGGGGGTTGTGTGTGTTGGCTGTGGGTTTTGTGGCCATTAGTGATGAAACAAGTGAGTGAAATGAGGGAGTGATGAGATGTCTGACAGTGATTGCAGACAGCCTGTGGTTTGTATTTATGATCCTATTCCATTCCCATTAACGCGAGAAGAATGGAAAGAGATATGATTAGAAATGATGCTGTGTGATGATCTCCATCTGCAATGGTTAGGTTGATTTAAAAACAAAGTGATAAAATTAAGAAAAATAAAATTATGTAAATAATGACCTGCTGAGATTGACAGAGAATGTACCTCCATGTTGTGCAGCTAATGGCCTCCGCCCAGCCTACATACAGCCCAACACAGACTTGAGATTTTCAGTGATGGTACTTTTACTAATGGTTCTAAAGTGGTGAACTTCAAAAGAAGCAAATGGAGTTGGTTAATACTCTGCATCATGACTTCCTGTGCTTAATCGAATGAGGGCCAGGTAAATCATCAACAGGCCAACAATCCCCAAAAAAATGTCACTGTCCCCATGTTTAGAGGGCACTCTATAGTTTTTTTTCTTCCTCTCAGGCCCCATTTGGGCTTGAACTCAAGTGCTTCAGGCCTGGTAAGCCCTTGCAACAATTCGGCCCTGCCACTAATGAAAACGATATGTCCTTTAACTATTAAAATTGTAACCACATTCCAACATTTCTTTTAAAGAAAAAATATTATATATTATTTGACCATTAATATTCAATATTTTTCGCAGTAATCCTAAATTACAACAATATCAATGCAAATACTTAGATGATCCAATAACATTTCGCACATTCCGACATGTACTCTGATGCAGCCACGAGAAATTCATTCATTTTTAAATTAAATGTTAATACTTCAGCATGTAAACCTTGTGGTTTTTGCATATTTGGACAAACATTGTTTTCTTTATAAATCCGATCGCCAGTTTAGAGCATGCTGATGTGAAATACATTGGAATGTGCCACTGCATATTGACAACACATTACCATTCACCAACAGAAGTATCATATACCTGTCAGCTTCTGTATAGAATTTACAGTACTTATATACCTCTGCCTCCACCAGCCTTTCTGATGAGAAATGGGTCCTATGCGAATTAAATGACATTAACTTAGCATAACACAACATCTGAGATATTATCAAAAGGGAATGTCATCATCAATCTTAGACCTGGTGTCCTGGGGTCTTGTCGGAAAGGAATGTATGTCTTCTGATGACAGAAGGGAATATAGAATTGTGAGAAAACAAAGAGGTATTCATTTATGTTTTCTAAGCCAGGTGATTTTATGCAGTTTGGACGAGAATAGAAGCGGTGCATAATTCACCAGCTCCCCAGACTACAGATTGTGACAATACAGTTGTCTGAGGAGGTAGCAAGCAGGTAATGAAGCTGTCTTTTCAAAAGCAGACACATCCACTGAACATGTCAGAAGCAATCAGATTTTAATGAAGGTTTGCAACTTTTTTGTTACAACCTTAAAAATAAAGGCATATAGCTGTCGTTTTTATTAATCCTTTCAACCGTGACAATAATAATCTTATCAGTTAACAGAGATCAGTGTGTTCTGACTGACAAGCCTTGGGGATAATTTGACACAGGTTTCCCAATACAAGAGCATGCAAAAGGAAACTTTAGGAGCTATTTTCATCCAGTACATTATATTCCTGGAGAATTTCTTTTTACAGAAACTAGTACACCAGTGGGACATGAATGCTGATTTAAATGTACCTAGCACACGGCATATAAAAAGGGGGGAAAGGTAACTTGGGATTTATTTAGAGAAGAGAAAAGAAGGATGGATGGGGAAGGAGAGACAGGATGAAAAGGGAAGAACACAAGGGGAGAAGGAGGAGACAGGGAAATATAGAGAAATTAAGTGGCAGTGCTAAACAGATCTCCTGCATCTGGAATCTGGATGCGGTAGATAAGAGTGTCTGCACACCCTGGGTAGAGAGGACAGCACAAGATGGATGAGGTGCGCAAATATGCTCACGCTCATCCCATCCCACATATACACTGGGTTGATAAAAATCTATGCTTGTGTGTGTGTGTGTGTGTGTGTGTGCGTGCGTGCGTGCGTTGGAGGCGATGAGTTAATGGACCCAGGTAGTTAGTTTTTTATTATTTCTGTCCTCAATGCTACATACATGCCAGAGAATAAAGACGGATCTATCTATAGAACATTTTTCTAATGGTCTATAAACAACCGTGACAGTACAAAACAATTGTTTTTTACAGCACTATAGTTGCTGACAATATTATTATCGTAGCATGGAACCATCCTCAATACTAAAGGTTTACATATCAGTAGCTGTATCGATATAAATAATTTTAGTCCAAATCACAGATATTGACGTCAGAAAAGAGGCCTTACCATTGTCGCACTTAGTTGAGGAGAATGTTCTACCATTTCCTATCAGGGTCCTGGAGGGGAGAGAATTATATTTACCTCTGTCTGTGCAGAGCAAGTTATTCAGTTTTTGTCTTTCTTATGGGAGTAGCAAAAAAAGGTATCTCAAAGTTGGCCGTCGCTCTTTCTTCACATCTATGTATAGATCACAGAATAGTTTCAGGCACTATTTGTTTGCTACATCTAAAGATGTGCAGGTAAATCGTGCAAACAGCGGGGGTGCATAGGGGGCTCAAACCTACTACTGCTGAGGTTTGTCCTGGAATGATAATGCATGTTTATTTCTAGCAAACTTACACTAACACACTACATGTTGTATGAATTGGCTTGGTATTCACTGGTTTTGTGACCCAATAAGCCTAAAACCTAAGTAGTATCACGATAAGTAGTATCATAATAATTCATTCTCTAAGTGACGTGGAGCAAATTGTCTCTTTAATAACCAAGAGACAGTTTTGTTGGGCTTAGTTCAATATCAAATTTCAGCATTACATATTTTTTTATGAATTTCATGAATTTGACTTGGCCACATCCCAGATGTAACATATTTGAATTAACAGGAGTGAAATGTAATGAAATGTATTTTATTGAAGCCAAGTGTTCAAGTCCTAATTGCGGTATACTGACAATGTCTAGCAGTCCAGCAATGCATGGAGATGGACATGCAAAAGATTCCTGGATGAAGGAGGGTTGCAATAAGAATAAGAATGGGTTGGCAAGCATTTTTACTATTTAATTATGTTGTATTATATTACAAAAATACACTGCATGGCTAAAAGCCAAAAGAGCTGAATGGTCCCAGTTTGGGTTACTTCACTGTTTTTTGGGTTACTTCACTGTAAAGTGAAGCACTGTCCAATCAACTTCATGGAATTAAACTTCGCTGAATCTGAGCAGACAATATATCCCTATATATTTCAGAATTGATTTGGCTGTTTCTGCCTTCTGTCACATCCTGAATAATCACTATTGACCCAGTGCCATTGGAAGCCATGCATGCGCATGCCATCTTACTGCCTGCATACCAAAGATGATGTGGTATGCTTCCGATCATGAGCCATTACAAGCCTTCTCCATTCTTTTTTATTCCCATCATTCTGGTACAGGTTGATCCAAGAATGCTCTTCCAGAACTGGGCTGACTATCTTAGATGTTTCTTGGCAAAGTCTTATCTGACCATTCTATTCTTGAGGCTTATGAATAAACAGTTTGCACCCTGTTCATTTGCTCTTGTGAAGTCATCTCTTCAAGTTCAACTTGGATACTGATATGGCTACCTCCTGGAGTGTTCTTCACTTGGTTGGATGTTGTGAAGGGGTTTATCTTTACTACAGAAAGGATCCTAGGATCATCCACTACTGTTGTCTTCCCTGGAAATTCAGGCCTTTTTGTGCTGTAGAGCTCACCAGTGTGTTCTATTTTTTTCTCAGAAAGTACCAAACTGCTAATTTGGCCACTCCTAATGTTCTTACTATGTCTCTGATGCATTTTTTTCAGCCTAAGGACGGTCTGTTTCACTGGCATTAAGAGCTCCTTAAACCACATGTTATGGGTTCACAGCTCCTTTCTTAGTGTCAGGTTTCAGTTTATGGTTTTGGGTGGGCTGTGTGTCATTTGGTTTTAATAAAGACTGGTTTTGCAAACACTAAATTTTATATCCAAATGAGTAAGCACAATGAAGGTTGCATAGGAGGTGGCATGTATTCTAGGAAGCCAGGCTTACCCACAAAATGTGACCAATAGAAGCAAAAACATAATTAGGAATATAGCTTTAATTTCTTCTCACTGCTTTCTTAATGTTCAATAAATGTAACAAGTGCCTGAATCTCTACCGAAGACACCATCTAAACAGGGGTGATGACTATTGAGCTTTCCATATGGACTGAATAATGAAAGGCATACACACTTAACTGCCACTGTTTTATTCAGGAAATAGTTTAGCGTGACCTTTGAGACATTGCCAACAGGTTCGGGTTTTTTCTTAGAATCTCTGGTGTTCAACAAAGGTTATTACAAAGTAAATACTTTTTAAAAAATCACAACATGAGATTTGCAAAACATCTTTATGTGATAGCATTAATACTAGAATTATCAAACTAATTTGACTGAACACTTCAAGCAATTCAGCTAGAATTAATTAAATCTTCCCTCTTATCAGTATTGTTTACTGTAATGTTAGTAGGAAAAGGAACTCAGCTGCTATCTATAAAAAGTATTCTGCTGTCAATGCAGGATAAACTTGTTCAGTACTGTACCATTGACAACATATATTGGCATATGCTTACAAAAGCCGTTGATATTTACATTATGTATTTGTATGCAACCCAGCTTCAATCATTGGACTACAAAAATAAATGTAAGTGTATTGTGGAGACTATCCTGCCCTATAATATTGCAGATGGAGTTACATTTTGCAGCACAGGGTAGCACTAAAACCTTTGATGTGTATCGGGGCAAAACAGCTATGAATTGTATGTTTGTTTCTAAAGGTCCTTTGGCTCAAGACCGGGAGGTAGCCCAGTTCCTAAATAGTATCTTTGGTTTGCCAAGAGATACCTTATGAAGCAAGCAAGCAAATGTATTTATATAGCACAATTCATACATAGAAGCAATTCAATGTGCTTTACAGTGAAAATAAAAATACAAAATACAATGGAATTAAAATTGTAAGAATTACACAGAGGCAATTCCTCTGATAGCAACAGAACTTGCATGATTGGTAAATGATAGCAGTATATACATTTAATAATGAAATAAATCAAAAAGAGAAATATAAAATACAGCATAATAAAGCATAGAATAAGAAAATAGATCTAAGAAAACAAATAAAAAACATAGGAAACTCCAAATGCAGTCAGTTAAGTTTAAATGATGAAAACATAGGAAGCTATAAGGTTCACAGTGAAAAGAGAAATGTTTTTAGCCTGGATTTAAAAATGTACACGTTTGGTGAACGTCTAAGATCATCTGGTAGTTTATTCCAGTTGTGTACAGCATAACTGCTAAATGCAGCTTCTTCATGTATAGTTTGGACTCTGGGCTCTACTAGCTGACCTGAGTTCATGGATCTAAGACCCCAGCTCGGTTTATATTCTTCAAACATATCAGAAATGTATTCGGACCCTAAACCATTCAGAGATTTATAAACTAGAAGCACCACTTTAAAATGTATCCTGTAACTGACTGGAAGCCAATGCAAATATTTTTGAAGGCAAAGTAAACAGTATATATCTTCATCCTTGCAACCTTTGCATCCTTTCTAAGTTGTAGCACCTAATATGGCATACTTACTTGTACATGAGCTGATTGTTCAGTGAAGAAACTCATCAGTGATGTCTTCCACTACTCTCCTGCAGGCTAAACAGATGGACAGACACGCTGAGAAAAAGAGATGCACATAAAAACTCAATGTGAGAGTGGCACATATGTTAATTATCCACTATCCCCTTTACACCTTTATAAAACTAGACATAGGTCGGGATCGGTAGAGTATGCAAAACATTTCTCCATGCAAGCAACAGTCAGGTGACAAATAAAAGGAAAAACTCTAAATAAATGAGTGTAGTAACTTTCCGAATGCAAATGCTTCCATACAGATTTACTGCATGATACAATGAAGAAATAAACACCCTGTCATGCTCTGTGATATGTATAAAAATGCTGAGCAGGCCCAGTTGACTGAGCAGACCCAGTTGACCTAGATTTTTGATCAAGATGGAAAAAGGTAAGTGACTTTGAAAGAGGGTTCATTATTGAGCCCCTTCAAGGATATCAATTCCCCCACCCACAAGGTATAGCTATATGGTTTGATAACTATGAAAATTATGTGAATCATATGCTATAACATTTTCTGTCACCAGGTCTCAACCCAACTAAACAGCTATGAGATATTTTGGACCTATGGGTTAGACAGCACTCTCCACAACCATCTTCAAAAGACGACTCTTACAGTGGATATTAAAAGTCTGCACACCCCTGTTAAAATGCTAGGTGTTTGTGATGTAACAAAATGAGACAAAGATCAATCATATAAGACATTTTTCCACCTTTCGTGTGACCTATAACGTGAACAAATCAATTCAGTTGAAAAACAATCTGAAATCTTGGAGGGGGGAAGAAAATAAAACCCACCATAACCTGGTTGCATAAGTGTGCACAACCTTAAACAAATACTTTGTTGAAGCACCTTTTGATTTTACTACAGCACTCAGTCATTTTGGGTACGAGTCTATTAGCATGGCACATCTTGACGTGGCAATATTTGACCACGTTTCTTCACTCTACCCTCCTCTTCCAAATCTGTCAGATTGCGAGGAGCTACTCCTGTGCACAGCCTTCTTCAGATCCCCCACAGACATTCAATAGGATTCGGGTCTGGGCTCTGGCTGGGCCATTCCAAAACATTAACTTCTGGTGAAGCCATGCTTTTGTGGATTTGGATGTGTGCTTTGGGTAGTTTTTGTGCTGCAATGTGAACATCCTCTTCATCTTCAGCTTTCTAATGGACGCCTGAAGGTTTTGTGCCAAAATTGCATGGTATTTGGAACTGTTCATAATTCCCTCCACCCTGACTAAAGCCCAGATTCCAGCTGATGAAAAACAGCCCCAAAGCATGATGCTGCCACCACCATGCTTCACTGTGGGCAAGGTGTTCTTTGGGTAAAGTGCAGTATTGTTTTTGCGCCAAACATACCTTTTGGAATTACGGTTCAACCTTGGTTTCATCCGACCATAACACATTCCCCCACGTGCTTTTGGGAGACTTGATGTTTGTTATTGCAAACTTCAGCCGGGTTTAGATGTTTCTCTTTGTACGAAAAAGCTTCCGTCTTGCCAACCTAGCCCATAGCCCATTCATATGAAGAAGAGGGAGATTGTTGTCACATGTAGCACACAGCCAGTCCTTGCCAGAAATTCTTGCAGCTCATTTAATGTTGCTGTAGGCCTCTTTGAAGCCTCCCTGACCAGTTTTCTTCTTGTCTTTTAATCAATTTCGGAGGGATGTCCAGTTCTTGGTAATGTCTCTGTTGTGCCATATTTCCTCCACCTGATGATGACTGTCTTGACTGTGTTCCATGGTATATCTAATACTTTGGAAATTATCTTGTACCCTTCTCCTGACTGATATCTTTCAACAATAAGTTCCCTCTGATGCTTTGGAAGCTCCCTGCAGACCACATGCAACTAAGAAAGTGTCAGGAAAATATAGCTGAATTTTATTTGTGATTAAAGAGTCACTTTAAATGATGGCAGGTGTGTAATGATTTCTATTTAACACGAGTTTGTATGTTATTGGTTAATTCTGAACACAGCCACATCCCCAGTTATAGGAGGGTGTGAACACTTATGCAACCAGGATATTTTTTTCCCCCTTGAAGATTTCTGTTGTTTTTCAGTCGAAATGTTCACATTATAGTTCACATGAAAAGTAGAAAAAGTTCTGACATGATATATCTTTGTCTTATTCTTTTACATCACAAAAAAATGGCATTTTAACATGTGTGTGTAGACTTTTTAGAGACTGGTGGAATCTATGCCAAGGTATATCTTCTGGTAGCACTTGGTGGCAAAACACCTTAATGACACACTGTATAAAACAAAAGACCACTTAAAGACTTTCACAATGCATTTCATGTGAAGTTACATCATATAGTCAGTAGACAAGCTAGTGGGCTTGGGTACCTAATGATACCTAGTAGTATCTAGCATCCTACATAATTGCAAATACATTTTTAAAAGCTTAATGTGTATCTATTGAGCTTTAGAGTGCCCTCTGGAAAATCTCCATTGGTGTTAACTTTGAAGCTTGTTTTCTTCGTCTCTCCATGTATCTGAAAAGCAAAACACAATAGATACATGGTTACGATTGCTGTGTGGTCACTAGGAAGAATGAGGATATGTAATAGGAAAATGAAACATTACAATTGCATTTGAATATTTAGTGTCTAAACCACATATAAAAAAGCAATATCAAATGTGATTTCATTATCGTTTTTAAATAATTCATGCAATGATATGATTAAATACAAAGTTAAATGGCAAGCACAATCACTTATTTTTCATCTAAGAATTTACAATACGTTTTTCAATGTGCAGTGTTGTAATGGACAGACCATGGAAATTTAAAATTAAACACACTTTTCAAATGTTCAAGAACTAGATATTGAAAGAGTTACATACCAGATCACACAAAATATATTATAATCTGTTACATGAATGTACATGTCAAAGGGTATGGCAAAAGGGTATGGCAAAGTCTATATGCATTTTTAAATGAGATGTGCCAGTTTAAGACTTCCTTAGACAGAAATAGGAGCCCAGCACACAATGTTGAATATAGTTAACAGTGGCACATTGAATAAAATGGCAGTTTTTTTACACTGCAGTAGATTATATGAATTGCTGATCTGGAATAGTGGACAGCTCTGACTTGTGATTGTGATCACTCAAACGTGTGTAGGATTTGGTCAACAACTTTTTGAGATTGTTGTGGTCATGGCCATACAATTGCATACGTACTGTACGTATATGCAATACATTATATTGAGGTTTATAGAAGTTGTAATATTAATTTTTCCCCAACTTCCCCAGTGATTTTAACCACGCTCACTCTGTATAAGCCTTTTAAAATAAACAAGAAATAGTTACAGATAAGTATAATGTTGCAAAAAAAATATGGACAAGGAATATCTCCAATGGGCACTATTCAAGCACAATGGACATCAATTGGTAACTTATTTTTGTGAGTATTAAGACATTTGATTAATTATATATTTTTTTCTTACTAACTTGATAGATTCCAGCAAAACAGTGGCATACCCGCGCAGTAATTCAAATTATGCTTTGTAATTTGTTTCTGAAATAAGGAGACAAATACTTTGGATAGGGTTATGGTACAGTAACATAAAAGGTGGCTGAGCAGCACATCAGGTAACAAAGTTGGTATGCTGGCAAGTTGGCCCCAACAGAGACACTATAGCTAAATGGCAGTGACCCTCTGAGATACTGATGGCTATAATACAATGGGTAATTAACAGAGAAAGCATCAAGATCAATACAAATATACATTTTATATTATTTAGCCTATTTTGTTGATTTAATCTTTCCATAATTTTAATAGAGTTCTGATTAAACTTCTTCAGTTTGAGTCAGAAAGAGGAGTAATTCCAAAGAGAAAATAAATCAATGTTTTTCTTCACATTTCTTCTAGACTGCTCCGCCAGGGCAATGTCTTCAAGATATTATTTTTAACACCTGCTCTTTCTGAAACTTTTAATAAAATGTGTTTCTAATGTCCATAACCTGTTAAGTGCCACAGATTTTTTTCCCAGCTTGCTTGGTTTGAGCTGTATGAAAATAGTAAGCTATGGATAATGTAAGACCAACGGTGTAGCAATTTCAACTTTGTGTATTGAATTTCATTAACAATGTTTACATTGATTAAAAGTTTTACATTCTAATACGGAAATCTGTTTTGTATTGTGTTCCGATTGGGGATAGTAGCTTATTACATCCAGGGAATAGTATATAATGCATTTTAATTTTGCGGTTTGTTTTCTTTTGTAGGGTATTGGTACTGTGTACATTGGTCAGGCCTTATGGGGATTGCTATTAATTATTTAATAGTATTGATATCCTTATTGGTTGTATTGTATACACGATCATGTGCATAATCCCAGAGGAGCAGAACCAAATGCCAAGACTGTAAAATAATTGTTTTGCATTGTTTTCCAATAAATGTTAAACTAATATGTGGCATCTGTAGTGGTAGTGGATATGATCGATTTCACTTTGAGACTAACTGTCACAAATTGTGTCTATGACTTTTGTGATCGTTAGAACAGGGTGTACCACAGCTTGGCGGGTGTGCAGTGTGAGTGCTGCAGTTGTCACATTATTCTGAGCCATTAGGATACCTTTGTCTTGTTACCAAAAGCACTGGTCAGAGAAAGCAATGTGAGCCATGTTAAATGGTCTGTACTCCCACTAATCATTGACTGAGCACTCCTCTTTAGGTGTTCATTTCCTTGTTCCACTAAACATCTTTCTGTGTTGACAAAATGCATTTCAAAAAAGGAATTGAACAAAAACCACGTCTACTTCTGTAATTATTAAGTGTAAAATGTGGTTTAGAAGGTCAAAATTTCAACAAGTCGTAGGGTATTAAACTGTTTAAATGTTCTGGCCTTTAGTCAAATTAGGCATGCTCCACTCTAGCTCCCACAGGCCTACAGCCACAGTCGCTATAAATCTTTGTAGCAATCTAGTTTACGTTACTAGTTGACGTACTAGGTCATGTTAGCTAGCTAACCTACTGACTAGATACCTAGTTAGCTACGTAACCATTAAATCGCTTGCAAGCTATGGATATATAATGCATTTAAAGGGCATTGTGGGATTTTTGCTATATATTTTTTTAACGTAACATTTTTCATGTGTAATATGTTGTTCATATGTCAAGGTGACCAGACACACCTGTTTTCCAGGGACAGTCCCCATTTTTGATGGCCTGCCCGGTCTGGACCTGTCCCCGGAAATGTCCGTTTTTAATTATGTTTTTAAACACGCATCGTGAAATAATATTTTCCATGGCAAAAGAAAGACCGAGCTGCACAGCCAAACCGTCGATGTCTCAATTGCGTTGTTCTTGCTTTCGTCTGCTCGCTCTAGTTGCTTCATTCATTCAACAAGAGGGGCTGCTCCCTCTAGTAGTTTCAATCATTCTTCTACTTTCTACTTGATCGTGCTAGTTTTAGTCCTCCGATTACTGTGCTCGGCTCAACATAAACGTCTTTTCAAGCCAGGTATGTTACAATTGTTTTAGATACTAGCTCGTGATGTTATGTAACAGTTTTTATATAGATAGATAATCTGTTCCCATGTGGTTTTAAATAGGTAATGCAAATTGATGTTACCTATATAGACTGTTAGCTTGCTAGGTTAGCTAGCTACTGTCGTGGTAGCTAGGTTAAAAAACGTTCACATGTAAACATGCAATGCTACTTTGAAAATGCACATTTCATTATAAAAATATTTTTTGTTGGTTACTATTTTAATGGTTTGGCTTTTAACCTAGGGTGGGTGTAGGGTGAACATATATTTTGGAATGTTCATGGACAGATAGAATGTTGTTTTGATTTTGATGAAGTAGATAAAAAAAAAAAAAGGTGATTATCAACCGATGTGTGCATGATTATATATATGTAGCCCAGAGGTCTGTCTGTGCTGATTTAGTGGATTGGAGGGACAGAAAAGGGAGAGAGGGACGAGGAGAAGTGGGACGCAAGACTAAGAATTTTGCTTTAGGGATTTGTTCTGGGGTTCCTTTTGGACCGGGGGTGAAGAAGGTTCAAGATGGTTAGTTTTGAGTGGGTTAGTCTTGTTAAAAGAGAACGCTTTTGGACCGTAGTAGATCGTATAAATTATATTTCACTGTTTTAACAGTGTCCAGGGCCAACTATCAACGGGACTAGACAGCAACTCCATAGAGCAGCATTTATTCTAGTTTCCGTTCGGGTTGTATGTCATCCACTGTAACTTCAGTTTGTTATGTGCTCTTAGCTGCTAAAGTTTCCATAGCAACCTTGGTATCTTTCACTGTAAGAGGCCTACCTTAGGTATATTCATTCAAACTCTACCTAATTTTGTATTTTGTATACTGTGTACTGTATGTTTAATTGTATGTTGTCCTGCACATCTTTGTTTTGTCTTGGTCAGGTCGCCATGGCAAATGAGAAACTGTTCTCAATCGGCATACGAAAATTACCCTGCGAGTGACAATTCAGCAAACTCAGAAAGCAATCGTAGGGTTTCCTCTGAGTCATGAAGAACTCTCTGACTAACCTACAACAATGAAGCAAGCTTTCCATGATCCTCCACTTCACTGTAATATCCTGACTGTTGGAGCTCCCCACACACTCACGCACATACAGATCGTTCAATGGGGCATCTTGGTGCTTTCATTTGTTCTGGTCAAATTTCCGTTAGCCGGCACAAATATATTTCAGAGCTCTAGTTAAGATTATTTTTATTAAGGGCATCCTGGGTTTAATTGTTAATATTAATTATTTCAAGTGTGATTGTAAGTGAAAGGAATTTTATACAAACAACTAGCTGCTGTGCATCAGTTATTGATTAGCTGCCAAACTGATTCGTTTGTTTGAATTGTACAGTTATAAGTGATTCATTAGAAGATAATTTGTTGTTTCCAATCCTTTTCATACTAGTCCTCAAAATAAATCTTTTCTTGTGTATATATTTTGTAGTAGGGTGCTCGTTTAAATTAATGGGTATTGAGCTAGACAAAGAGAGACTCTGGGGTTGTTTTAATTATCTAGACCACAGATCACCCCTTCTTATTCTTTACCAACAGAAATCTACCTGGTTAGGAGAGAAGGAATGTTACACATACAGTGAGGAGAACAAGTATTTGATACAATGCTGATTTTGAAGGTTTTCCTACTTACAAAGCATGTAGAGGTCTGTAATTTTTATCATAGGTACACATCAGCTGTGAGACGGAATCTAAAACAGAAATCCAGAAAATCACATTGTATGTTTTTTAAATAATTAATTTGCATTGTATTCATTTAAATAACACAGCGTCTGCTGTATATTACGGTGGCCCATGGGTGTACAACACAACAACATCTGCGATGCAAGAAAACACAACAGTAACACACAACACAACATCATTAACAAAAATGAAACATATTATAAAAAAGAGCAACAAAATAAATCAACTACTCACAGCAGAAGTGTTCCCAACCACTAGGTGCAGTTCCAAGTGGAATTGTTTGGGTTTCCAACAAAATATATATTACACTTCATACCGGGGGACTGCCTTGGGGTGGTTTTACGTTATTGTTTTCGTTATTAGGTAGCTATCGTGAACACTTATCAGACAACTTTTTTGCATTGGGCAAGTTTACATTTCTGCCCCACGAGGTAGTAATAAACATTGATTCCCAATCAATGAAGAGGTCAGAAAAAGGTGTTTGGTTTCAGTACATCGTGACATTAACATGTCACAAAGATGTGCAATACACATTTAATCCCCAGTGACTTCGCTGAGGAGAAAGTTGGGAGGATGGTGGTACCTGAAAAAGTATGGTTTCTATTGTCTTCGCATGGAATACTCATTCAAAACAGACCTGGTGTTTGGGAAATGCGACGGAAACCTCCTGCCCCCACAGAGGCAGACGAACGAGGTGAGAAATGTTCACTGACAGCGATAGACTGCATTTGCTGATACAATCCAGACATATGATTACTGTGCAGGCCCTGATCCGGCAGCCCTGGATATGGCCTCAGTAATCGCGAACTAGGAGCAAGCTAGAGCAAAATTCAGGAGCTTCAAACAAAGCTGGAAAACCTGACAACACAACACCACTTTCATGTACAGTGGTTTACTGAGATCTGATTCAATGGAAATTGACACCATGAGTGAATGCAGAACAATGACAAATACGACCACACAACGCGCCATCCCGTATCTGCACTGGCCATCATCTCTGGACGGACATGAAAGAAATTGAGAATTTGTAATAGGGATGGATCTGGAATCCATTTGATATGGAGTCGCATACTGTATATTCATCAAAACAAAGTGAAAATGTTAAAAACACAAACATTCACAAACAAAATCACAGATATCAATGTAAAAGACGATCTTGATAATAGGTTATAACCACAAATGTGTCTATTATTTGTCTAACATATCTAAACAGCCCTCAAATTTGACTTTACCGTAGTACCTTAAAACAGTTCTTGTCAGCTATGCGAGTAGAGGAGCAGCGGACTGAGGAGTCGGAGTCACAGTCAGTTACTGTATTTTTTTTAATAGAGCACAGCTGAATACTGCTCACGGCAGTGAGACAATAACACACAAAGGGAGCAGAGGGAACATATATACTGGGGGAAATGACTGGATGATGATCAGGTTCGCTAAACGAGACAACAGGTGTGATGAGTTGATGATGGGCGGTGGTGTCAGAAGGCGGGTGACATCGAGGGCTGAAGCCCGCCTCCTGGAGGGGGAGGATGGGAAGCAGATGGCGTAGTTGTCACAGTTCTTAAAAATTGGCTATCAAATGTAATACCTAAAACTAGAGGATACATTTGTAATAACCTGTAGTTTCTTGGCACATGCCTAACTAAAGAATTGTTTGCCCCCTAGGGGATAAGCTGCACAACTAAATGATAGGAGTGAAAAGCTCCAGCCCATGTTGCAGTGGTTTACCTGCTGCAACCACCAGGGCAATTATATTAGCATATCTACAGCACCCAAATTTTGCATTTTCACAGGCAATGGCCAAAGTACTTCATAGCATACAAACAGTGTCTTGATTAACCTCCCAAATGTTAGGGAATTAATAAACGTTGATAAAAAAAATTTGTCCAAATAAATCACACATTTTATGCATTGTTTTAACCACATCTGAGGTTCTATTGAAAGTTCTATCAGCATAAATGGGGGATGCCTTTAGGTCTCTACCCTCACTAAAGTTGGTTTCAAAACCATACATTTCAACATATAAGATATTGAGAAGAAATTATGTTTAGATTTTAACATTTGATTATGCCAGAACTGAATATGCTTGTGTTGGTGAAACTACCATAGATGAGAACACTTGAATTTAACCCTTAGTTATAGGCTACTCTGATGTAATGGGAAAGGTTAGTTGGGGCTATCCTAGTGGGTCTGCCCACCTTCCTGAAGCCCTTAGCTTCACCCATTCATGGTGAGACGTGAAAAAGGCCAAATGTTTGTTTAAAGTATATGAAATCAATATTCCCACTTATAAAAAAATCTGACATGGTCCTCAGACTGTAGCAAGATATGTTATCCTTTCAACTTAGACAATATCCTTCCTTTAACTGAAGATTTAGAAAATTATATTGACAGAAAACAGATGTATGATATCGCTACATCAATACCCATTTGTTAATTTACCATTTTAGAATTTAATCTCCATTAACAAGTATCAGGCGTTGGTTTTAAAACATGTATTATCCCAGTTTTCAGTGGTAAATTATTGTGGTATTATTAAACACAACTAAATTCCGCGTTTGAAATACAACTCTAATTTTGTGGGGAATAAACTTGCTTTGCCTGATATACCCTATTCATATAGGCTATTTTGGATTCAAATTCAGTCCTCATGGAACACAGCGTGTCTATAACTTTAAAGACTATCACCATATGGATTCTTCATTCCACCACTTATATAATATAAAAGGAGAGAGAAAACAATATTTTAAACTACTGTAAGAGAACTATTTTACCTGATTAAAATATCATTGTACACATTTCTAATTCATCACTAGGTTTCAGATGTATCCATGTGTGCTTGCAAACAGCTCAGCAAACGGTTGGCCTGTTAAAAGCATGCCCACATTGTCGTGAGAAACCCCTTGAGCCCTAACGGTTTTATACATTATCATCAATGCAATAAGTATGTTTGATTAAAAATTACAAAGTGCAGATGTCAAAGAACAACTAAACAGGCTATTTCTTGAATACCTATTAAAACATGCTATCCAAGTGCTTTTCAAACTACATGTAATATTCAATTAAATAAACTAGGCTATTACCAAGGAAAGTGATCAGGTTTCCCTGATAAGTTCCAGCTTCATTTAATGGTTAGTTTTCGCATTTGCATTTATAATTCAGAATTGAAAAATGCAAGGCAGTCCTTCTTCTCAAATATCATCACCAAAAACAGAATTTGCCCCCTTCTTCACAGACAAAATCCAAACAATCAGAGAAGCAATCAGTGCCTCCTTGTCAGGTACAGGATATGTGTTGTCCCTGTCTTCACTTAAATAGAATTCAAATAGCATGACACAATTTGATTCTATTAACCATAAAAACCTGGAGGACATAATACAACGTCAGAAATCCTCCTCCTGCTTCCTTGATATTCTGCCAACATGTTTATTCAGAAATGTTTTAGATTGCATGGCCTCAGTTCTTCTACAAATTGTCAACATGTCTCTTCTCTCATAGGCTCATGTCAAATCTTACATTTTTAAGTAAAATCATTGAAAAAGCTGTTTTTCAACAGCTGAGTGTTTTCTTGGCATTAAATAACTGTTTTGATGTCTTCCAGTCAGCATTTCGACCACACCACAGCACTGAGACTGCTCTTGTTACGGTCTTCAATGACATAAATTTGAATACTGACAGTGGCAGAATTTCAGTCTTATTATTATTGGATCTCAGTGCTGCATTCGACACGGTCGACCACAACATTACTTGACAGACTTGAAAACTGGGTGGGACTTTCTGGCACAGTACTAAATTGGTTTGAATTCTACTTAAAGGACAGGGATTATTTTGTGTCTATAAGTAATCACACTTCTGAGCTGACAAAAATGACCTGTGGAGTTCCCCCAAGGCTCCATTCTGGGGCCTCTTCTGTTCAACATCTTCATGCTTCCACTGGCTCAGATTATGAAAAACAACTAAATGTGTTACCGTAATTATGCAGATGACACAGATTTACATAACCATATCACAAGCGCTGAGTGGCTGTATTGAACAAGTCAACGATTTGATGCGCCAGAATTTTCTTAAATTGAACAAAGATAAAACTGAATTTATTGTTTTTGGTGCCAAGGAAGAACAATTAAAAGTCAGTGCTCAGCTTCAATCGGTAATGTTAAGAACCACAAACCAAGCCCGAAATCTTGGTGTAGTCATGGACTCAGACCTGAATTTAAGCAGCCACATTAATTAAGGCAATTATAAAGTCAGCCTACTATCACCTGAAGAATATATCAAGGATTAAAGGACGTATTACTACTCAGGACGACCTGGGAAAAACTTGTCCATGCATTTATCTTCAGTCGACTCAACTACTGTAACGGTGTCAATACAGGGTTCCCTAAAATATCCATCAGAGAGCTGCAGCTGATTTAGAATGCTGCTGCTTGAGTCCTCACTAAGACAAAAAAGTGGATCACATCACTCCAGTTCTGAGGTCTTTATACTGGCTTCAGTCTGTCAAAAAACTGATTTCCAATTACTGCTGTTGGTTTATAAAGCACTGAATGGTTTAGGGTCAAAATACATTTCTGGTCTTCTACCTTGTTATGAACCATTCCAACCTCTCAGGTCATCTGGGACAGGTCCCCAGGTTCAAATCTAAACATGGAGAAGCAGCGTTATGTTTGTATGCTCCACATACAGTGAGGAGAACAAGTATTTGATGCAAAATCAGCAGTGTTTCTTGCAAATAAATTATTTAAAATGTGATTTTCTGGATTTTTGTTTTAGATTCTCTCACAGTTGAAGTGTACCTATGATAAAATTTACAGACCTCTACATGCTTTGTAAGTAGGAAAACCTTCAATATCAGCAGTGTATCAAATACTTGTTCTCCCCACTGTGTCTGGAACAAACTCCCAGAAAACTGCAGGTCTGCTGAAACTGTCAGTTCTTTTATATCAACGCGACTGAAGACTTTAAATTTAATTAAATACAATTTAAGGCTGTAGATTGATAACTTACACTTCCATGTAACTCTAACTGTCCTGTTTTTATTTCTATTTAATGCTTTTAAAACATTTTTTATATGTCCCTGTTGCTTTTATGTATTATGTAAAGCACTTTAAATATCCTTGTTGTTGAAATGTACTATACAAATAAACGTGCCTTGCATTGCCTTGCCTTAGGTACGATACAATTTTGGAAATAAACATGTAAGAACTCCTAATCAATGATTATGAAAGCTCATGTCAGTTCATTGTATCATCCATGATTCCCAGGTCCCATAACCGAGACTCCATCTTGAAACTACTGTCAGTCGGCCAGGTGGTCAAACAATGCATATTCGTCCATTTTGATTTTCTTCTTTGTATTCTTTCCTGCCTTACGACTGTTGTCTTTTCTTTGTCTGAACACATTCATGACTTCCTCAGAATCCATCTTTTTTAGTTGGCAAACTTTTTGAGGCATCGTTGTGAATGATCCTTTTTGTTCTTGATGTCTTATTCGCGCCAGGATATTTAAATATGAATGTGTCATGCCAGAGGCTGCAGTCCTCTTCCTGTTGTATTTTGTACAACTGGACAACATTGTACAGCTCCAGAAACAAGAAACCAGGCATGCCTAGTTCAGCCAGCCCGCAACAGAAAGTGTAGCCCTCTCGAGATTCAGACCCAGGTTGTCCACGTGTAAGGCTGTGTCTTTAACAATTACACCACAAAATTACAGCAGTTGCTAGACACCACTGAGCATTAAACTTTTCTTATTGAAGTTACCTCCACCATAGCGTCTATGAACTGTATAGCTTTTGCCACTGGCTGTTTGAACAGCTTATTAGCCAGTAATAGGCTCACTAGTATTGACAAACATCCTAGCAATAATCATAAAGATGTAGCTATTGCTAGCGAGAGTGAAGATTAACTTTTTCATGCCAGAAAAAGTCACAATATAACCATATATAGTTTCTGCTTACTATAACCTAACTACTCTATATGTTGTAGTCAGCAAATGTGTTTGTCTATCCTGACCCAAAACACATGCATGGATGTGTACTTCCATAATCCATAAGAAACAGTCGGAATATAACTGTTAACAGTTTTTCAGGCTTACTTTAGCCAGCAAAGTTTTTGTCACTTTTCCTGTGATGAGATACAAACAAGGGACCTATAGTTTTCAGGTCTGCTTCTCTAACCATTATGCTATTTTACAAAGGGAAATCAGTCAGTCAGTCATTCACTCACTCACTCAGTAAGAGACATTCTTTTTGGCGGCAAAATTTAAGACCACTTCTTTCCTTTCCAAAAAAGTTTTCAGTGAGGAACAGAAGCGTTCAATTTGCAGCCGTCTCTTAATTTAAGCATTTCATTGAACTGAACTTGTTGACAATACAAAAGGTGATTCATGCTTCAATGGTTGCATGTGCCAAAGGAAGATAAAATTAAAAAAGGTAGACTACATTAAAAACAAAATATAACTTTTACAACAATATTGTGTTTTCTCGCTGTTTGTATAATTTAACTAAAATGGTCCAAAGTGCACACTTCTATGGTTATTTATTGCCAGCTAATTTAACAAATGTTAGACATTAGCCATGTAATTTAGCAAACGTTAGCCAGCAATGATGAAGGCATACTGTAATTTTGCAAACTAGTAGTGTTAGTGACAGCTAGTTAGCTCTAATAGGTTACTGCTGAGCATGCTTGGCCAAAATGAAAAACTTTCACATCTCCTGCACTTACAAATGAATGAGTCATCACCACACCTACTCATAAGGTGTTTACCATGTAATAGTCAAAGTAAATTTAGATTGATGCAAATAGTATTGGGGTGTGATTTAGTTTGATTATTTGCACTCATGTAGTTGGCTACGGACAAATGGCTACAAATTGTCTGCCAGTAAATACACCTGGGAGTAAATAGATGTATGGGCTATTTCCACCCTGGGTGCAAATATCATTATGGGCTATGGACTCCTGAGTGCAAATAGCATTGTTGGCTAAAGACATCTAGGTTCAAATAGCATCTGCCGAATAGTTTTCAGATTATTTACAAATTTCTCCCTCATAATAACTCTTCATTATTCCAATTAAATCACATGCATATGTGTCTGGCTGTATCGCACGCATTCAACCAAGGCTCATTGACCGTCCCTCTGGGGGTAATGCCTATTCATCCCTTGATGTCATTTATTCAGTTAGGGGTGATTGGTAAGGAAGCGTATAGTTTACTGAATTCAAATGTTAATTCAAATCCATGTTGCATTTTTATTTTCTACTTTATTGTACTGGTATGCACATTTCCTGTTAATATAAAAATAAATAATGAATAAAACATGAATGAAAAGCCATTTGTTAAATGTTAATTAAAATGAAGTGAGTAACAGCGCCACCCTTTTCGATAACATTTTCATGCTCTAACGCAGTTTTCCTTACTTTGCATTGCAATGCAATAGCATTTTTCAAGTTCAAAAGGTTTATTTGTAATTTGCAATAACAAGTCAGGGCAATGAAATGCTTCATATTTTTACTCCCGAGAGTGCAGTTAAATGTTAAAAAAGTAACAGTAATTATAATAAAACAATAAGATAAGACAATCATTAATAACACTATACAAAAAACACATACAATAATAACTATACAACTGTACAAACGTAGTGCAATATAAAAGTGACAGGTGTGCATGATATAATTGGCAGATGGGCATGATATATAGTGACAGGGATGCATGGACTATGTATGGAAGATAAGAGGTGTTCCTTACAGCCTGAGGAAACTGTCCCTTAGCCTGTTAGTTTTGGCAGCTTGGTAAACAGTCCATGGCATGGGTGGCTGGGAACTGTAATGATTTGTTTGCTCCTCCTTCTATACCTATCCGTGTACAGATCCAGCAGAGATGGCAGGTCAGACCTTGTGATGCCCTGTGTTGTTTTCAACCCCCTATGAAGTGCTTTACGGTTGAGGGCAGTGGAGCCGCCATACCAGGCGGTGACACAGCTGGACTAGATCCTCTCGATAGTGCATCTGTAAACGATGATGAGTATCCTGGAATCCATGCCAAATCTCCTTAAACGGCGTAGGAATAAGAGCCGATTCCTGACCTTTTTCACCAAGATGCTTTAGAGTGATGAGACCAGGTCAAGTCATTGCTGATGTTGACACCAAGGAACTGGATGTTGTGAACTCTTTCTACTGCAGCCCCATTGATGTGTATGGGGGTGTTGTCTCCCCTCCGCTGCTTCCTGTGGTCAACAATCATCTCCTTCGTTTTGCTGATATACCACGAAGTCTGTGATCTTACCTCGTCTCTATAGGCTGATTCGTCGTTGTCAGGCCTATGATGGTGGTGTCATCAGAAAACTTTACGATGGTGTCGGAGACGTGGGTTGCCAGGCAGTCGTGGGTGAATAAAGAGTACAGGAGCAGGCTCAGCACACAGCCCTGGGGGGAGCCTGTACTGAGAGTCTGTGAGAAGGAGGTGGTGTTTCCCATCCACACCACCTGGAGTCTGCCCGTCAGGAAGTTCAGGATCCATCTGCGTTCCTTTTCATGAGAGATTCCAGATGAGAGATTGCGGAGTAGAGGGTCCGAGCAATGGCATCCTCTGTGGATCTGTTATGTCTGTAGTCAAACTGCAGCGGGTCAAGTGTTATAGGCATATAGGCAAGTCTGTGATGTGAGTTTTAACCTGTACTGTTCGGGCGTCCCGTCGATGGGACAGTTCAGACTCAACTTGCGGCATGTGACAAAAACTGCGACGAGTTGTAAAATATAATTGTTTTGGTATAGGCATGTCTTATATTTTCAGAAAGCTTGGAATCTCATTAAACTAACTACAATGACCAATTTAAAATAGCTATTAATACGACAAAACACTGTGCAATCGTCTGTAATTTTTATCATACGTAAACATCAACTGTGAGAGACGGAATCCAAAACAAAAATCCAGGAAATCCCATTGCATGATTTTTGAATAATTAATTAGCATTTTGCTGCATGACATAAGTATTTGATTACCTACCAACCAGTAATAATTCTGGCTCTTACAGACCTATTAGTTCTTCTTTAAGAAGCCCTCCTGTTCTCCACTCATTAGCTGTATTAACTGCAACTGTTTGAATTTGTTACCTGTATAAAAGACCCCTGTCCACACACTCAATCAAACAGAACCCTACCTCTCCACAATGCCCAAGATCAGAGAGCTGTGTAAGGACATCAGGGATACAATTGTAGACCTGCACAAGGCTGAGATGGGCCACAGGACAATAGGCAAGCAGCTTGGTGAGAAGGCAACAACTGTTGGTGCAATTATTAGAAAATGGAAGTTCAAGATGACGGTCAATCTCCCTCGGTATTGGGCTCCATGCAAGATCTCAACTCGTGGGGCATCAATGATCATGAGGAAGGTGAGGGATCAGCCCAGAACTACACAGCAGGACCTGATCAATGACCTGAAGAGAGCTGGGACCACAGTCTCCAAGATAACCATTAGTAACACACTATACCTTCATGGATTAAAATCTTGCAGCGCACGCAAGGTCCCCCTGTTCAAGCCAGAGCATGTCCAGACCCGTCTGAAGTTTGCCAGTGACCATCTGAATGATCCAGAGGAGGAATGGGAGAAGGTCATGTGGTCTGATGAGACAAAAATAGAGCTTTTTGGTCTAAACTCCACTCGTCGTGTTTGGAGGAAGAAGAAGGATGAGTACAACCCCAAGAACACCATCCCAACCGTGAAGCATGGAGGTGGAAACATAATTTTTTGGGGATGCTTTTCTGCAAAGGGGACAGGACGACTGCACCGTATTGAGGGGAGGATGGATGGGACCATGTATCGTGAGATCTTGGCCAACAACCTCCTTCCCTCAGCAAGAGCATTGAAAATGCGTCGTGTCTGGGTCTTCCAGCATGACAACGACCTGAAACACACAGCCAGGGCAACTAAGGAGTGGCTCCATAAGAAGCATCTCAAGGTCCTGGAGTGGCCTAGCCCGTCTCCAGACCTGAACCCAATAGAAAGTCTTTGGAGGGAGCTGAAAGTCCGTATTGCCCAGCAACAGCCCTGAAACCTGAAGGATCTGGATAAGGTCTGTATGGAGGAGTGGGCCAGAATCCCTGCTGCAGTGTGTGCAAACTTGTTCAAGAACTACAGGAAACATATGATCTCTGTAATTGCAAACAAAGTTTTCTGTACCAAATATTTAAGTTCTGCTTTTCTGATGTATCAAATACTTATGTCATGCAACAAAATGCAAATATATTATATAAAAATCATACAACATATGATTCCTTCTCTAACAGTTGAAGTGTACCTATGGTAAAAATTACAGACCTCTACATGCTTTGTAAGTAGGAAAACAAATTAACAGTGTATCAAATACTTGTTCTCCCCACTGTAATTAGTTCATTTTTTTGCATTACACAACTTTTCCGGTCTTTCGTTGCCTCTGCCCAGGTTTTTTGAAACCTGTGTCTGGCATCAAATTCAAAGTGGGCATGTATTTTTCAAGAAACAATATAATTTCTGTTTCAACATTTAATAAGTTGTTTGTGTACAATTTTTTATTTAATATAGGGTTTAAATGTTTTGATTCTGTATTTATAAAAAAAATGGAAACCACGTTGTAATATACAAAGCAAATTCTGATCTCATGATCTTGCCACACTCCGTGTGACATTTTGTTGCAGGCTTATGGCTTCACACCAGTAAATATTGCCATGTTAGTGAACTATTATATCCTGCAGGGGACAGCAAAAGTGACACTGTACTAGCAGACAAACTATAATATGGAATGGGATCCTTTGGACTGTAATGAGTTTCTTTTGTCTGAAATATAATTAAAATATTTTGATATGTGAATTGAATTTTGACAAGTACATGATTGGAATGAGAGGTAAGTTGAGAATCTGGGGTTTTATCCGTGATAATTTTATGGCACCATTTGATTTGTTTTACTTTTACCCGAAGTCTGGCTGATGACTTATTCATAGCTAATATGTATTTTTTCCTCAATGAATACTGATTTAACTGTGCTGGTTTGGAAAAGGTGGGCATACAGTGGCAGTCAATTTTCACCACACTGGACTTTTATTTTGTTAGACCAAGTAATCAAAATGGATGTAATCATGAATTTTAGCTGCTGATAATCACAAAAAAGCAAAAAAATATATATTCAAAATATATATTTCTATGTATCTATTTTGTACTATATATTTTTTACTATATATAAAAAATATGTAGTTCTAAATTAATTACATATATAAAACAGAAAACACTTGAATGAGCTGTGGTGCAACCAGTTGTCTTTAGATGTTACATAATGAGTTTAACGGAGTACATCTTGATGCAACATCACCACAAGCATATAGCCAAAGCCACTCTGGGGTGGAGTGCCATAAAAACTACATAAACCATGCATGCGATCATTCATACTCAAAGTGTGGGATTTATCTATATGAATTTACGTGCAGCCTAGACAATGCTAATAGGGAACTGCTTAAATGAGAACTGCATAAAAACATTGTTGAATATAAAACAGCATATTTCCTATGACATTATATAGCAATGGTCAAGCACTGAATGTAAGAAAAGTGGTGTTTATCAATGATGATTTCCTATGATGATTTAAAATGGTCCTAAGATCTTTTGATAAATTCCACTTTCACCATGTGTCAGCTGAAAATGCTGCGAAAGGTGTCACTACCAAATATTAAAAGGGTGAGTACTTGTGCAATAAAGTATTTCTGTTTTGTAACTAATTTAGAACAGTAATGCACATTTTATTTTCCACTTTGACATTACACTTTTTTGTGTTGATCAGTGGCAAAAACACCTAATTAAATCCATTCGGATTCTGTGTTGTAACAATAAAATTTAGATAAGTCAATGGGGGTGAATACTTTTGAGAGCCACTGTACTTGTTTTTATGGTTGCTGAACTATTTGTGATTTAGTCCAAATGACAGTGCCACTTTAATATTACAAATACTTATCACTATCACATGTTCGCGAAGATGCTCTACAAAATGCATGTTCCTGCGTTTCAAACTTTTCTGCAAATAGTTTGTTAAAAACAATTACAACCGAACCTAGCTGATCTCTTAGTAAACTGTCTGTTTTACAGCTTTTCAGATTCTATCATGATTTGGAAACATCCTAAAGAATTCTTATTTGCTTTTGATGTATTTGCCGAAAGGAACTTAGTTGAAATAAAGCTGCCTCACACAACAGAGACAGAGGATAGGCTTCCCTTGGCTGCATAATCGCATACAAGCCAGGGCTCATTCTAAGCTTCCCTCAAACTTACTCTGGCTTATGCTTTATTACACCAATGTTCTTTATTAGTTCTGTTATTGAGCTATTGCTTTCTATTAATGTACTCTTTATCATGTGTTGTTTTCTGAATAACCTAGCAAGAATAAATGTTTGGGATCCTAATAAAATTCCTGTCTCTTGTGGGAATATTCTGATAATGCCATGACCAAATGACAGAGAACAACCAATGTTCATAAATTCTGGCCTGCTAGGGAATAATTCAAAGCATAATGGGGTCCTTCTTTCTTGCACTACCACACATTGAATATCTATGTATTTTATGTGTTAGGCCAGAAGGATTTCACTAAGTTATGTTAATTTAATAGTCTCTGCAAGGTAAACTCTGGTCAAATTATTAACCTATTCAAATGACAATGCTCCTCCAAAACCACACTGTGACCTCCCCCAGTCTCAGACATAACACTCCTAATCAAAATGAGCTTCAAGTGTTCAGCGTGTGTTTTTGGGATGAAGTTTAGTGGTGTAAATATTGGGGTGCAGGACAAGAAGGGAAAAAAGGAATTGCATCCCATTTGCATTTTCAATTGAATTATGTCACTAATAGACTTCCATTACAGTGGGGTTTGGTAAAGTCATACTCAACATGTAATTAATTGGTGGAACTGAATTACAATTCAGAATGTTCCCCAACCCTGTTTTGTCTCTGGTCTTGAGATGACTGTATATTATATCTCGGATGTCTGAATGAAAAATTGAATAATCTGGACCCAGGATCTAAAGTTACGATTCAGCCCTAAATGACATGAAAGAGACCCAAAATCCCCATGAAACAGGGAGAATTAAGGCAGCGATTGCAACATCTGAAACCGTCAACTGACCAGCTATATTTACCCAGCTCCAGTTTATCTCTCACCAGGACACTACCTATTTTTATGCAGGCAATCCTTTGAAGTCCACACTTCAAGGTACCACAAACCATGCTAAATATTCCCCAAGGACTTTATTCCATCATTATTTGAACAATTTACAGCCTATGTTTCATGAAAGGAAACAGATAAAAGAATGTAACAGATGTTCTTTTGTCTTCTCTGGCTTCCTGTGACGTGTTTGTATTTTCATTCAAATTCCTTATCTCAGGCATTTTTGGGACAATCACTTGCTAAACCCAATAACTTACGTTACTTGTTTAGTTAAGTATTTCTCTGAATTTCTCCACTTCTAAAACAAAAGTGTTCTGTGATTTCTTTTTCAAACCTTACTCTCAGTAAACCTAAATTATAGCTTGTTTAATTGTGCGTGGGGAAGGGTAGCCAAACATTCTCTTATTTGGTACACAGACCACCTCTAAAATACAAATGACACAAATCTTGAGATTTGACAGTTTACATTTTTTTCATTCTCTACTAAGCCTCTTCAGTTCGCACTTGTCTTTCGTTAATTGGCTTCAACTCTGCAGAGAGCAGGTCTAGATGTTTATTTTCTTTCAATTGTCAAGCACATTGTTGATGACAAGTTAACAGAGCTGCCAAAAAAGTTATGCAAATCGCCTGTGCTTTCTCATTTCATTTCACTGCCAGGTGGAGTTTGTTCTCAGTGCTCTCCTTGTGTCATTCAAATTGGGAATTGCCTCCTCTAACAATTGAACATAACCAAAGTATAACAGAAATCTCCCCAATTCAGAGCTAGCAAGCAACGTTTTTTCCTCACTGTCCTGGTACCTTCCCAAAGTGCAATTTCAACCGTCCCAAACAGAAGTTTCCATGTCCCCAAATGAAAATACGTGTTTTTTTTACATTTTGATATACCATCATGGGTTTAGGTTATTTGTATTTCTGACACAGACAGTTGACATTACAAAAACCAAATTAGTTTACCTATAAATCATTTCATTTATTATATGTACTCTGTTTTTCATCCGTGAATGACATTGATATAATAATATAGGTGACGATGACTTTCTCATCAAGTTAAAAAACAAGAGAATATTGGAAACCCCTACACTTCTACTGCACAAGTGGTTTTGATCAAGGCCAAAAAGCAGGCACAGATGCAGACTTCGAAAATCCACCAGATATAGTTGCAATATAAACTGTTTTATTTTTTGACTTAATAGAATGTAGCTACTGTTAGAAATCAACCATGTCGTATAGTGGTAGTAGTAATAACTTGCGTACCTGGTTGTCAAGAGAGAGAGTAATTCAATTGTTTATTGCAGCATATTGATAGTCTATTAGCACATGATGTTACAGGCTCAAACTCTTCTATACTCCCCTCACCTCTCTCTCACTGTAATCGGGTAAAAGCTGTTATATGCATTGAGGGGCGTATTTACCTAGCAAAGCAAAGACAGTAAACCCCACACCAAATGGTCAATGTAAACATTCCTGTGGTTACCATAACCCAACCTGCAGGGAGAAACTAAACAGAGAGGTTTCCTGTTATTCTCATTATCAAGGCACTTCTAATGAAACGTACATTCATATTGTAGTTGTTAATGCTCAGATCCTACACTACTGAAGGATGTAGCCAGCTGTGTCTATTCTGACCCAAAAAGAAAGCACGGATGCTTTGGCTACGTCGAAATGCTCTCATTTTATAAAACATGCTCCAATTTTATTAAATATGCTCTCGTCTTTTAAAACATGCTCTCTTTTTCCCCCAAAAAAATATCTGCCATAATTTTCTGATAAAATTATGCATTCATCTTACCAACAATTTGCCATGCATCACCAGATTCCCATGCCTTTAGAGCTCACACCCCCCAAAAAATCAGTGAGTCACCACAATGCTTCACAGTGGGGATGGTATTCTGTTCACTACAGGCCTTGTTGACCCCTCTCCAAACATAGCACTGGCTGTGACCATGAAGCAAAACTTTGGTCTCGTCACTCAAAATTACAGTGTGCCAGAAGCTGTGAGGTGTGTCAAGGTCTTCTAACCAGGCTTTTTTGTGGCACTGGTGCCGTAAAGACTTCATTCTGGCCACTTGATCATGCGCAATGTTTTTTTCAAGTATTGGTGTATTGTGCTCCTTGAAACAACCATACCATATTTTTCCAGAGCAGCCTGTTTTCCTCCTGAGGTTACCTGTAGGTTTTTCTTTGTATCCTGAGCAATTCTTCTAGCAGTTTTGGCTTTAATCTTTCTTGGTCTACCTGACCTTGACTTGGTATCAAGAAATCCCTGAATTTTCCACATCTTAATAAGTGATTGAACAGTACTGACTGGCATTAGCAAGGATTTGGATATCTTTTTATATCCCTTTCCATTTTTATAAAGTTCCATTACCTTGTTATGCAGGTCTTTTGTCGGTTCTTGGCTCAGTAACTAGCCTGCTCAGTGCATCCACATGAGAGCTAACAAACTCATTGACTATACACACACACTAGCTGCAATTTGAAATCCAGTGGCGTTGCAAATTCACCATTAATTGCCATTTTCAGCTGTGTGTCACCTTGGGTGTCTGTAACAAGGCCAAACATTCAAGGGTGTCAGCTGGTTAGGGTGAAAGAAGGCAGAAGCGGACTAAGGAGTAGTCGGAAGTATTTTTATTTGAGTAGCAGCTGAACTATGCTCACTGTGGCGAGACAGTGACACACAAAGACCAGGGGAGCAGAGGGAACATATATACTGAGGGGAAATGACTGTGGATGATGATCAGGTGCGCTAAACAAGACAACAGGTGAGATGGGTTGATGAGATTGGGCGGTGGTGTCAGAAGGCTGACCGAGACCCCTATGTGTTGCATAAATGCCTTCCAAACCCTGGATGTGAACTGGGGGCCCCGGTCAGACACTAAATCCTCGGGCACCCTATAGTGCCGGAAGACGTGTGTAAATAGAGCCTCTGCGGTCTGTAGGGCTGTGGGAAGACCGGGCAGAGGCAAGATGTGGCAGGACTTGAAAAAATGGTCCACAACGACCAGGATGGTTGTATGGCCCTGTGAAGGAGGGAGATCTGTCAAGAAATCGATGGACAGGTGGGACCATTGTCGTTGTGGAATGGGTAAGGGCGGCAAATTACACATTGACAGGTGTTGGGGTGCTTTACTCTGGGCGCACACCGAGCAGGAAGAGACGTACACCCTCACATCCTTAGCCAAGGTGGGCCACCAGTACTTACCGACCAGGGCCCGCATGGTCTGCCAGATACCAGGATGACCGGAGGAGGGAGAGGTATGGGCCCAGTAGATGAGCCGGTCACGGACAGACGCCGGCACATATGTGCGGACGGAGAGGGCTCGTCATGCTGCGCTCGAACGATGTCTGCGTCCAACTCCCACACAACCGGCGCCACAATGCATTATGCAGGTATGCACTGAGCTTCTGTGAGAAGAAAGCGCAGGAGCGGATCGTGTTCCGACTCCCCGTCCACTGGGAGAGGATGGCCCCAAGACCACAGTTGGATGCGTCCACCTCCACAACGAACTGGAGCGACGGGTCGGGATGGGCCAGGACCGAAGCGGTGGTGAAACAGTGTTTCAGTTCCACAAACACCCGCTCTGCCTCCGCGGTCCACCGTAACCGAGTCGCCCCACCTCTCAGGAGTTGATCGAAGCCACGACCTGGCTAAAGCCCCGGATAAACCTCCTATAATAATTAAAAATGTTGCACTCCTTTTACCATGGTTGGGGTCGGCCAATTAAGCACGGCGTCCGTTTGGTGCTCCTCCATAGCCACACCTGTGCGAGAAAAACGGTACCCTAGGAAGGACACAGACGATTAGAAGAACAGATACTTCTCAGCCTTCACGTACAGGTCATTCTCCAACAATCTGGCAAGCACTCTGCACCAACAAGACATGCTCAACGCATGTAGACATGTATTTCAAGATGTCGTCAATATACACCACCACACCTTCGCATAACATGTTCCTGAATACATCGTTGGTGAAGGATTGAAACACTGATGGGGCATTCATCAAACTGTATGGCATAACTAAATATTCATAATGGCGTAGTACTGAAGGCTGTTTTCCATTTGTCCCCTTCCCGGATATGCACCTGGTTATAGATACTCCTGAGGTTCAGTTCCGTGAAAAAATTGGCCTGTGCATCTTCTCGACCTTCACAGAGATTAGGGAAAGAGGATAGCTGAATAGGATGGTGATCTTATTCAGCGCCCTGTAATCGATGCACTGGCGCAAACCACCGTCCTTCCTTAGAGGGCCTAATGTTCCCCTGTCCCAAAGCTTCCTCAACATATGTGGTCATAGCCACCGTCTCGGTGCAAGTCAGTGGATGCACGCGACCCTTAAAGAGTGCAACTCCTTTTATGAGGTTTATCGCGCAATCCCCCGGGCTATGAGGCGGAACACAGCAGACTTAGCCTTGGAAAAAAACGCAGCCAAGTCCCTGTATTCGGGGGGAATTGGCATGGCGGGAGCACTGTCTGGACTTTCCACTGTGGTCGAACCCACGGAAACACCCTGACTAGACCAGGAAATGACGGGGTCATGGAGAGAGAACCAGTGGAAACCCAACACGACGGGGAACGTGGGAGAATCAATAATGTGAAAGGGCTGCAGGTGACCATAAGGAGAGGGACAGTACACCTGTCGCCTTTTGAGTCAGAGTAGGAGGTGCAGCACGGAGCAGCGGAACCGCCACAATGCTTCTTCGAATGCCCCCGCACATGTCCTCTTCGACCCCTGCCCGGGAGTGCAGCCGCCCCCAGATCCATGGGGATGGCGGTGTCCAGGTGGTGGGGTGGAACGGGCGGGCCCCTGCCAGGACGTCCTCGGACAGCCAGCATGTTGTCGAGATGGATTGATATTTCCACCAGCTGTTCGAAGGAGAGGGTCACGTCTCGACATGTCGAAAAGGGCCTGATCGTTCCACCCAGTACCCGCTGCCAGGGTATGGAACTCTAGAGCTTACTCCTGCGCCGATCTCGTCCCCTGCCGCAGGTGAAAGAGCCGTTCGCCCGGCTCTCTTCCCTCGTGTGGATGGTGAACATGGCCCGGAAGCGGCAGACAAACTTGTCGTAGCTGCCCTGGGTGGGTCCCTCGGTGTTCCACACGGCGGTGGCCCACTCCAGGGCTTTTCCGGACAGGCAGAAGACAAGGGAGGAGATCTGGGCATCTGTAGGTCGCAGAATGAATCGCCTGGAGCGTGACGTCGACTTGCAGTAGAAAACCCTTGCAGCGGTCCGCCGTCCCGTCATATTCCCGGGGAAGCCGAATGTGCATCGCCCCTGCACCAGTAGGTGCAGGCTGGGGGGGCAGCAACACGGCCGGTGCTGCGGCGGTGGCCTGGCTCAACTCTAGGCCCCGCACAGCCTGTAGAATACCCTCCATCGCGAAGGCTAGGTTGGCCTGCATTGTAGAATGTTCTTTCAATACCTCCGCAACACCGGTCTTGTTTTCAGCTCCTCTGTGCTCCATTCTGTGTTCTATTCTTTCTTGGGGTATGTTATTCTGTCAGCTGGTTTTGAAAGAAGGGAGAAGCGGACTGAGGAGTAGTCAAAGTCATATTTTTGTATGAGTAGCAGCTGAAATATGCTCACTGTGGTGACACAATAACACTCAAAGACCAGGGGAGCAGAGGGAACATATATACTGAGGGGAAATGACTGTGGATGATGATCGGATGTGCTTAACAAGACAACAGGTGAGATGAGTTGATGAGATTGGGTGGTGGTGTCAGAAGACTGGTGACATCGAGCGCCGGAGCCTGCCCCCTGCAGGAGGAAGAAGGGCAGCAGAGGGCACAGTTGTCACAAAGTGTATGTTATCTTTTGATCAGGGCCTTTTGGGTGATTTCTGTTATAATTTTTATTTAAAAAGGAGCCAAACAACTATATGATAATAAATAGCTTCATATGATCATTGTCCTTAAATAAATCTGTCATATTTTTAAAACAAGGCAAAAATGTCACAATTTCTGCCAGGGTATACATATGAAGGTAAAATAGCAGCACGCATTTCTTTTTTGTAAATAGTGTTGCACACTTGCAAACTTGGAATTACTTTTATAATTGTAAAAAAGTTTTGAAAATTTGTTAAATATATTTGCAATTACTTTTCTAGTTGTATAACATTTGCATAATTGTAACTAACTTGATATTTGGATTCATGCAACTCATTAATAACCACTTTCCAAAGTAAAATACAGACACAGAGTTTTGTCACAAAAATTTCACAAAATAATTTTTATTTGTAAATCACAATTTGCATAGTACATTTCACAGCATTTTTAAGCAGAGATACCCATGACTCTGACTGGCAGGCAATAGCTTTTTCTGACAATAATCTGAATGCATAGTGAATGCAACTTGTTTTCACCTATAAAAAACATGAGTAAGCACAGTTGGCTTCTCAAAGCCTAACTCGGTTTTGATAGGAAAACATACCTTTTAGATATTTTTCCACCTATTTAAATAAATGCACACATTTTTACTGGAGCCTAATAGTTAAATTACTCAAATGTAAATATAACAACTAGCAAGGAACTTACATGGCTACTACCGTTTTGCTTTTGAAATGTAATGTAATACTATGTATTTACCACGGGAATAATAGAAATTCATTGCATGATCAATACTTTGTATTAGACTAGTCTGGGTATATACATTCCAGTTTATATGGTTCACATCATAACATTTATTTTTGTTCATCATTTAGTGTGTTTGCATTTGTTCAACACATTTGTTTAATCTGGTAGGGCGGTCACCACTGTTTGGCAAAAGGTCAAAAATTTGATCCCTCTGTAGGAATTTGTGCTTTAGAGAACAGGGTACAGTAAGTACCCTGCCATGTCAGTTCCTAGCTAATTAAAAAGAAATGTGTTATAGTAATTTAGCCCGTTAAAAGAAAAGCTATGCCGTGCCAATCTACATCCTCATGGGCATCTCCGCTTGCAAACACTGTGAAATGTATTACCGCGACAGTGCATCTGTTCCATTTGTAATAGCATTTGGCCGCAAAGATTTTTTACGTTCAGTGAGAAGCCTAATTGTCACGGTCCCGGCTTGCTGGCGCTGTTCCATTCCGTGTTTTCTGTTTGTCTGTGAGTTGTCTTGTCTTGGTTTCAGTTGATCAGTGTATTTCGTTCACCTGTGTTTTGCCCCCACCTGTTTCTGTTCTCCTCGTTAGTCTGTGTATTTAGTTCAGTCAGTTGCTCCCTGCCTTGGTTGGGTCATTGTCATGTCCATGTTCGATGTCCTCCTGCTCCCCTAGTTTCTGTTTGTTGTTATTAGTAGTGCACGTCACTCTGTTTTGTTTTGTATTTAGTTTTATTAAAGTCTTCCCTGCATCCCTGCATTTGCCTCCATCTCCCTTTTTGGATTCCCTGCGCCTCCCGTGACACTAATGATAGTTCAGTGTTGGAATTTGGCCTGTTTTAAGCTTTGCCAGCTAGTTAGTTACTGTAGCTAATAGCTAGCCAACACATATAACCATACAGAACCCAAAGAGCTGTTAGCTTATGGCTAATCTATGTGAAATAGACGGACAGTTTGGCTAATGGCAGATAGAATAGGTTGGCCCAATAACATGATCATACTTCAATTAAATATTAAATGCATGTTTGCTATAATAAATTAAATGTTGCACTTCTGTATTAGTGTAATAGATTATCAACTGCTGATTTAAAATACCCCATAAAATAATAGTCATCCCCAAAAAATGCACCTTAAGTCAAAAGGATTTTGTTTGGACTAATTGACAATAACTATAGCCTATAGTGTAACGGTCCCAGCCAGCTGGGACTATTCCTTTCCATGTTTTCTTTGTGTCTGTGATTTGTCATGTCCTTGTTTGGTCTTTCCTGTTCTTTTCAGTTAATTTTCAGTTAACCTTTCAGTTTATCGGTCTATTCCTTTCACCTGTGTTTTGCCCCCACCTGTTTCTGTTCTCCTTGTCTGTGTGTTTAGTTTATCCATTTTCTCCCTGTCCTGGTCCGTCATTGTTGGATGTAGGTGTATGTTTGATGTTCGTGTAGGTTTGATGTATGCTTCTTGTATCTATATGTTGGTTCATGTTCCTGGCTCCTGGTTCAGATTTGTTTCTGTTTTGTGGTGCACGGCACTCGGTTTTGTTTTTCCCTTTTTGTTCTATAAAAAGTTTCACCCCTGCGCTTGCCTCCATCTCCCTCCTTGGACCATGTCATATAGTGCTTAAAAGACTTGAGAATTGTCTTGGACTTGCATGAAGTGACTTGAAACCTTAAAGATATGTTTTTTACATTTACAAGTGTTATTAATGAGTTAAATTAATCTAAATATCAAGTTAGTTGCAAATATTTATACAACTACAAAAGTGATTTTACCAACTTTACTAATCTTTTTGAATAGTTTGCTAAATGTTTTTACAGTTACAATACTAATTTCAAGTTTGCAAATATTGTCTAAACTTATTTACAGCTCTAAAATCTTATGTCACTATTTTACCTTATATGCAAATTTATGAGCACAACTGTACCTTATGCTAAACACGCTAGAACAAGGTATCATATGTTACGAACGCTATGAAAATGTACATTACGATTTTAAACAAAATATCCAGAATGTCTTAAACCTGTGACATTCAGCTCCATGAATGGGCGTCCTACCCACTGACCCATACCAAGCTATCTGATGTAGAGAGACGTAATGGCCATGGTCACTACAATAAGTAAAAATGCATTTTAGGGTTACAATTAACATTAGGTATCACAGCACTGGGGTTAAGCTTTGGGTAATTACTCCCCAAAAAAATTACTTGTAAAATGATGTATGGACCTTGATAAGGCCATTACTTGCCGAAAAAATGGGGTGTCCGTATTTGGAGTAGTGGGTAGTACGCCCATCTGCAGAGCTCAATGATGCGGGTTCACAACACTGTCTGCCAATCACATTTTTTTCTGGATTATTACCCTAACCTAAAACATCCTACGAATTCAGCTGTCAAAGATTTCCAAATGCCTCTATTTTTATATGCCTGAAACTCCCACATATTAAACTATGCTTTTCAAATGTTGCTTTATAAACATTAGTAGCCTGTAAAAACAGTATAGGGGTTTGACATCTGTGTTCAGGTTCTGCCTCAACCAATATAAAACACTAAAGAGAAATACAGTACACATGAAATAAATGCTTGACAGATACAGCTTTGCCTACTTCAATGCTGAGGAAGACAGCGCAGGACATAACACAAACATGAGATGAAAAATGACCTATATGCTATGTCCCTAATCGTTTCTAAATGCCTTTATTCGATAATTTGATGTACTGTATCACTGTGTAGAGGAGGTGTAAGAACCAGGGAGCTCATGACCACAAATAACAACTTGTCTTCTCTCTGCTCTCTGCCAAGTACTAGCATTTTTCACTTACCGGACGTTGTACCACGTCCTGTTTCAAGTCTCGGTAAAAAATGGCTCCCTTGACAATGGTACTTTGCATTAAAAGCCCATCGGCTGTCATGTAAATCTCCACCCCACACTAAACACGGAGACCCACTGGTAACCGCTGAGAAGTAGTTGTATTTCTTCCAGAGGTTAACCAGAGGTAATATGGTTGGTTTAGTCTTGACAGTTTTTGAGTGCTCTCTTTATTTGCACATTGCAGCTTGGGCCACCTGCTACACACACAGCTCTGAAGGAGCTTGGTTTGGCAATGTGTAACACACACACACACACACACACACACACACACACACACACATGCCCAAACACACACATTCGTATTGTTTCAATCTGCTACATGGCTTTACTCTGTTAATGAGGTGTTTGCTTACTTATAAAATTGATGTATATCCTGAGTGTGTGTGTGTGTGTGTGTGTGTGTGTGTGTGTGTGTGTGTGTGTAGTTCACATAGGCATTCTTGTGTGTAAAGAGTCAGTGTTTCATGGGGGGCTGGCGGCACTGCAGGAGACAATGATTAATGTCTTAACAGAGTGCACCCATAATGCTCTCTCTTTGTAGGTATATCACATCACCTTCTGCTCGGCATTAACTGTGAGCACGGCATTAAAAGTGTGTGTCACTGCTTTCTGCCTGATAGAGACGGAGAGGGCAAAGAGACGTGAGGAGAGAGCGGCAAGAGAACGAACAGATGAAAGATAATGTAATCAGTCGTAGATGTAATCAGGTGCTGCAGAAGCTAGGGCACAGTTCAACTAAATAAAAAGCTATAGTGCTGTGCGCAAGCCTGGGGCACGTTCAGCGGGATGTAATGTTTTGCTGAGTTAGTCAATACACCTTGTAGAACAAACACGCAGGACAGCTGTGTTTCACAATTGGGATATGTCTTTTTGAAAGGAGGAGGGAGGGAACAATAATCAGAAGATGTCTTTTTGTATTGAATTAAATAATTGCAGTTGTCATATTCCAAAAGGAGGAAGACAAAATTAAAGCAAAGATAGTGTAGGCATATGTATACATCTTGACAGAGGTGGAATGGGAGACAGAACATGTTTAAATCCATCTGCTATGGAGTAGAATTAGTGTATACATTCCAGTAAATGTTTAAAATGTTTTGCTTCCCTTTTCCAATATCATTATGTCTGGCCGTCTCATTGCAACAACACAATACTGATTTGGAGGAGTTTAAGATTGCGGTTAAAGCTGCAATTAGGCATTCAAACCATGTTTTCCACACTGCTCTTCCAATCAGAAAATACATTGGATGCTCACTCACCTCAGATAGCTTCACAGGCACCAGGGCTGCCTGCGTAAGTCACTACATTGTAGGAGACCAGGAAATCAGGTTGGTCAGCTTGGTGCTACGAAAGAACACCTTAGACTGCTGCCCCACTCTTGCGTGTCTGTTAATGTGTATATGAGAAAGACAAAAAGGTAACTAGCAAAGAGAGGTGAAATGCATAGGCAATTTGTTAAAATCCTTAGGTCATAAATGCAAAGTGGGCAAGACGAAATTGTGTGGAGAGAAACAATGTAAAAAATGATATGTGAGAACCAGAAAAGACTGATAACTCTAGAATGCGGAAAAAATAGGATATATTACTGTTGTATTAGTCATCCAAGTGAGTACAAAGGCCCTGCCTCTCTGACGACATCATCGCTCTTATAGCGTTCCACCTGACTGCTCTCTGGGATGTGTGGCACACGCACAGTCAAAACCACAGAATAACAGCCACCATTGCCATGGGCAACCAAAGCCTAGCTAATGTGGTGCACCTAAAATGCCTTGTGTCCATGCAAGGTCTGTGTTTGTGTGAATGTATCAGCGCGTGTCCTAGGCAGTGTGTTAGGATAGCACCGCTATCTCACCCTCCAAAAAAAGCATAATTACTACATACGCTGTCGCTAACAACGCCGTCATCCTGTTGACAAATGCACAGGTGTAGCAGGCACAATACTTTGCCGCCGCGCTTCCGCGGTACTCGGTAGATCCTGAAGAGGCAGGAGACGGCGGCAAATGATGGATCACATATGGCCATTAAAGTGTGTAGCCTGCCTGTGCATTGGCCTGTGTACGAGAGAGATCAGTGGAGAGAGATGAGCCCCCCACATACTTAATTGTCTGTTTTATACAGGAACATCATTGTCCGTGTCACCGTTGGGGAGCTGCTAGCTGAGCCATTATAGTTTCAGCTGGCCTTGACTAATTGTGCCCGAGCATCTCTCCTCACCGGCTAAATAGAGGGAGAGGAGGGAAGATAAGTGAAACTGGGAAAGGCAAACATGGAGAATGACGAAGAAAGGGTGTTATCGAAAGAGACAGAGGGCGAATGAGGGTGAGAGGGTAAGAGAGGGAGAAGAGGGTGCTACACACTGCAAAGCTCACCTCCAGTCAGCTGCTGCCGCAAAGGTCATGCCTACTTGCAATCCACCTCAGTTTTTTTGTTTGAAATTGGCACTGGTGATTCAGTGTGTCCCCATCTGCTGAAAGATGGAAGAAAGATAAAAAGAAAGAAGAGGGAAAGCAGAGGAATATGGCATGTGGATGCTTGTAATAATGCATGTCACAAACATCTAATATCATTTGTTCACCCCCCACATTTTTCGATCCCCTCAGTTGATTTTGTAATCCTTTTCACCAATTTTTTCTCAGATTGGTAAGGTAGACCTGTCAGCACCTGCCATATTTCTCTGACAAGGCGTTTGTTGGTTATTAAGTGCCTGGACAAATTTGCTTTTAATTGATTAACGTGGGCACACTCTGGGATGTGTTTGTGCAGCACTGAGTAGCTTTTTAATTAAGACTATTAAGCAAACAGGTTTCTGGGACGAACAAATGCTTGTTCCAAATAGTCTCCTATTCTCTGCAGTGCCCTACTTTTGACCAGAAAACTACCAATGCTGGTCAAAAGCACTGTACCACATATGGAATATGGTTACATGGGACAAACCTATTCCTGGTACTCCCTGGCTTTGAACTAATGATAATGAGTGTACTGTCTGAGGGATTATGATTCTTCTGGCTACCTGCCAATCAAGAGACTGAAAGTGAGACTCTAAAGTGAATTTAGTATTGTCTTGTATGTTGATTTTTTAATAATAATCAGGAAAGTGTCAGAAGAGATATACAATCGTTGGTTTTGTTCATAACCCTGCACTATGTTACAATTTCAGAGCAAACTCTATTCCACACCCAATGTGGGTTACGCTACACAAATCAATCAGATAGTGGACAGGCCTAAAATATTTGCTATACATTTTTCCAACAATTAACTAAGATGTGCTATGCTAATGCAAAACCAGCCTAGTTCAGTGGTCGACAAAGGCAACAATTAGCTTAACATTTCTCTTCCTAGTCATAAGATGTCTAACCAGAATTACAATATTTTGTAATTATATATGAGAATGTTACATTATCTAATGGTCACTTGCACACAACAACATAAAGATCACCAAGCAAAGATCACAAACAATCAAAACAAAACCAAATGCTCTCCAAGGCACAAAACGATAAAAAAGGCAGATACATCTGGTTGAAACACGCTCAATAGACCAACTGTCATTTTTCCTTAAGTAAATGTCACATGACCTCCAGGAAGACAAAGTATTTTTCACCATTTGGAAACTATGTGATGCAAAAATGAACAATCATGAAGCTCACAGAATGTGCATCATGATACTCTCATTTTGGGCTTCCAGAGAGCTGGATTTGTTGTGGATTGCACTTCTATCAGTCGATCATGTCGTTGCTATGGTCACTAACATTCTTCAGAGTCCAACCATATTGATGACAAGAAGTCATGAACAGGTGCTAATGATTTTAAACAGAGGCTGATCACAGTTTTGTCTCAAAGATACTCTAGGAGCTGGGAAATACGGCATTCCTGAAGTAGCATAATAAATACACTGCTCAAGAAATTTAAGGGAACACTTAAATAATACGTACATCGGGTCTAGATGAAGGAAATATATTAAAGATCAACATTTTTAACTGTATATTGTTTAATTTGTTGAGAACAAAATTACATTACCATGGTCAGTGAAAACCAAAATCACCTGCTGATTGAGGGCTAGATTCAAACTCACTCTGAAAATCTAAATAAACTATTGAAATCACAGGCTTGCTCCTCATGAGATGGCAGATGGTGTCCTGGAGGATTTCCTCCCAGACCTGGATCAGGGTATCAGTGAGCTCCTGGACAGTCTGTGACTCCACTTGGTGGTGTCAGATGCACTGATAGAGTACATAACGTCCCAGAGGATCACAAATGGATTCAGGTCTGGGGAACAGGAGGGACAGTCAATGGCATCAATGCATTCATCATCCAGGAACTGCCAACACACTGGTCACATGAGGCCAGGTATTATCCTGCACCAGGAGGAACCTAGGGCCCACTGCACCAGCATAAGACCTGACGAGGTGTCTGAGGATTTTATCCCGGTACCTAGCAGTCAAGCAACTGTTGGCTAGCACGTGGAGGTCTGTATGAACCATCAAGTATATGCCTCCGCAGACCATCACTGACCCACTGCCAAACCGGTCATGCTGTATGATGTTGCAGGCAACATAATGTTCTCTATGCCGTCTGCATACTCATTTACAGCGGTTACATATGCTCAGTGTGAACCTGCTCTCTACTGTGAAGGGCTTTGACTTTACCCCCAAATTCCCCAGCTCTCAATCCAATCGAGCATCTGTGGGATGTGCTGGACAAACAGTCACAACTTACAGGACTTAAAGGATCTGCTGCTAACGTCTTTGTGTCAGATCCCACAGCACACCCTCTGAGGTCTAGCGGAGTCTATGCCTCGATGAGTCAGTGCTGTTTTGGTGGCAAAAGGGATACCGACACAATATTAGGCAGGTGGTCATAAGGTTATGGCTGATCAGTGTACTTTAACAGATGGCAATGTTGTCATTAGCTACCAAAGTCAGTCAAGAATGATTAATGTTGTGCTTATTGGAAGCTCCAAAGATGCACCAATGTGATGGGCTCCCCCGGTTCTTGACTTAGGCCAGAACGGTCTGGAACTGATTTGATGGAAACAGTGTATAGATTATTTTTTAGGCACGCCATTTTGACACGTTCATTTTGATGAAAATAATCTAATGTGCTATTTGTCAGTTTGCATTTTTATATCCCAAGTCAAGCGCTGTTAATTGTTTGTCATTTTTTGGGATGGTACTGTGTATTCAAGATTTGGTTGTTCAGAATGCAGTTCATCTCTGCAACTCTGTTGGACACATTTTTGTCAACACAGTTTGACTGTCGTAACTGAGATTTAAACATACATGTGGGACCTCTGACCACTGGTTATAAAAGTGAATATTGTAAGAATGTCAAGCTAAAACGACTTCCCACTTGAAAGGCTTTTAAATTTGGAATTTCATGATTAACTGAGGTTTTTGACAAAATGCTCTTCTCGCACGTGGGTGGCAGGCAGGCAGGTAGTAAAGATTCATCATGACCTAAAAACACCTGACAATCTCTTTCTCTGTGCTATGGCCCTCAGCCACCAGAAATCTCTTCCCCAGAGGACTCCAAACAGTTAATTAAACAGCTATAATATACTGCACCAAAACTCTACTCTGCCATTCTCCCCACCTCTAGATAGACTGTAAATATGTATACTACCATTCAAAAGTTTGGGGTAATGTAAAAAGAACATTTGTTGTCCATAAAACACATCAAATTGATCAGAAATACAGTGCAGACATTGTTAAAGTTAATAAATAAAGTTAAGGTTAATAAATAACTATTATAGCTGAAAACAACAGATTTCTTATGGAATATCAAAATAGGCACACAGAGGCCCATTTTCAGCAACCATCAATCCTTTGTTACGTATTTCAACTTTATGTATATATTATATGGATTCTCTACCTTGATGTTGTCTACTTACAGCACCTTTAAAGTAACATTAGAGGTATGTGTATTTTAAATGTTTACTTTCACCCCATTTCTGTGATATTCAATTCATGACTTGACTTGATTCATTGCCGCAACTCCCAGCAAACGTTGGGCAGTTGATGTTGAGATAGTGGCTTGTGTGCTATGGAGCACATCCATTGTTCCTCAGTTCTTGTCATGCTAGTTGCTCAACCGGAAATACTAAAAAGAGGGAACATACTCTCTGGTCTTCTACCCTGATTGTGCTCACAGTTGCCCAAGTTTGGGGAGAACCAATTAGAGTAGAGCGAGTCAAGGCAACCATATTTTATTTCTAAGCCCAACACCGAATGGTGATGGCTGATTGCACCACCCTCGGCTAGGTCACTGGGCAAATCTGTAAGCAGGATTCAAATCCTAGTTTTGCAATGAAAATAAAAGGCTATTCTGATACTGATTTTGATCAGCCATTCAAACAACCTGGTTTATCATATCAATTAGAAAAGCTTTGTCTAGCCTGTTTTGTCTTTCTAAAATCAGGCCATCTGGAGGCATTGTACACTTCTCCTCTGAAGTACACCCCAGAATGGCAGGGTGTTGGGTTCCTAGGCATGATGGAGTGGACACATCTAGCTACTCTGGAGCATAATGAGAATGTGGGAAGCAAACAAGCCAGGAGATAAAAAGTATTTATGATAGCATGTTCCCCTGTTTTAAAAAAACATTCACAAACAACTATAGTGCTCCTCAAACCTTTCATGCACTTATTTAGCTGGGTGGAGTGGGGCTGTTACTATTCCCTTCCAGTCTATTCACTCTGTTATTGGCAGTTGTTGTCTACTGAAATGCAAAGCTATAGTGGCTCGTAAACAACTGCACACTAGACTGTCCTCAGAAGAAGCTCCTTCAAACTTTTCACAAGTTTGCTAACAGCTCATTACATTAACTCGGTGTGATACAACACACATTGACAATGAAACATTTGTTTTCTGCAGAGGAACATATTTTCTTGTAAGGTTTACAAAAGTCACACATAATCAGTTTATATTTTAGAAAACCTGCATAACAAGTCCACCGCTTAATGACAAAAGTGTATATTTAACAGGAAAATTAACTTATGATAATTTTTAAGTATTATGTATAGACACAATTTTAATATGGGCCTGTATATTTTTTAACATATACTAATATATGTATTATATGTACTACTAATGTATGGCCATATATTTCATACATATATTTAGTCCATTTTCAAATATGTTTTAATATGCCTTAGATATACACGTACAGTGGATATAAAAAGTCTATACACCTCTGTTAAAATGCAATTTTTTTGTGATGTAAAAAATGTTTCCAGTATTAATTTGACCTATAATGTGAACAATTCAATTGAAAAACAAATATAAATTTTTCAAGTGGAAAACATTTAACATAAAAACCTTAATAGTAACATGGTTACATAATGGTGCAAACCCTCTTATTACTGGGGATGTGGCTGTGTTCCGAATTAACCAATCATATTCAAACTCATGTTTAATAGAGGTAATTACACACCTGCCATCATTGAAAGTGACTCTGACTAATCACAATAAAAGTTCTGCTTTTCTAAGTTGGATTTTCCTGATATTTTCTTAGTTGCATCTTAGTGCAAAAGCCATGGTCCTCAAAGAGCTTCCAAAGCATCAGAGGAATCTCATTGTTGAAAGGTATCAGTCAGGAGAAGGGTACGGAACATTTTCCAAAGCATTAGATATATGAAACACAGTGAAGACAGTAAACATCAAGTAAAGAAAATATTGCACAACAGAGACATTGTCAAGAACAGATTCTTCATCTTCATCTGCTTATCTATTGTCAGGTCACGAGGCCAGCAGCTCCAGCAGGGGACCCCCAAACTTCAACAATCCTTACCAGATGCCCGAACCACCTCAACTGGACAAGAACAGGATGTCCCTCCAAAATTGATGTAAAGACAAGAAGAAAACTGGTCATGGAGACTTCCAAGAGGCCTACAGCAACATTAAAGGAGCTGCAGGAATATCTGGCAAGTACTGGCTGTGTGCTACATGTGACAACAATCTCCCGTTTTCTTCATATGAAGGGGCTATGGGGTAGGGTGGCAAGACGGAAGCATTTTCTTACAAAGAAAAACATCCAAGCCTGGCTGAAGTTTGCAAAAACAAAATCTTCCAAAAGCACGTGGGAAATTGTGTTATGGTCTAATGAAACAAAGGTTGAACTATTTGGCCATAATTCCAAAAGGTATGTTTGGCGCCAAAACAACACTGCACACCACCCAAAGAACACCATACGCACACTGAAGCACAGTGGTGGCAGCTTCATGCTTTGGGGCTGTTTTTCTTCAGCTGGAACCAGGCCCTCAGTCAGTGTGGAGGGAATAATGAACAGTTCCAAATACCAAGCAATTTTGGTAAAAACCTTCAGGCGTCTGTTAGAAAGAGGGCACAGGAGATGTCTTCACAATGACAGGTTTGGAGCACTTTAACAAAATAGAATGGGCAAATATTGCCACGTCAAGGTATGCCATGCTAATAGACCATGCTAATAGTCTGTTTTTAAATGTAATTTGGAGTACAAAGTGGTCCATTATATTGAAAGAGAAAAAGGTGCTATATGCTGCCTGACTGTGACTGAAGTCAAAATGTTGGTGTATTTACTAATCATTATCATTATATTATGACACAGTGGCAGTTGTATAAATGTGAATGTGAATAAAGCTTATTAAATTAATATGACTCACTCTAACTAGTTGTTTCTTTATTTGCATTTACAATGTATTTAATATAACTGATGGTGAATACATACTGTACAATTTACATATCGGCTCTTGTTTGTAAAAGATTAAAATTGTCATTTTACAGTAATGAATGTAAAGTAATAAAAAAGGCCTAGACTGGTGGTTATGTTGGTTTCTTCCCCATTTTGCCAACGATAAATAGTTTAACTTAAAAAAGAGATTCTCTGGAAAATAATGTCTTCAAGGTTAATTCCATGATGTGGTGATGAGAAATTCTTAAAGTGCTGCAAATTCAGATATTTTATTACTTTAACACAGACAATTAGTGGACCGGGCAGTCTTACCTCCCATTGTGGCGAGTCCTTGTCACCGGGATGGGATGGAACAGGTTAGCGGCGCAGTAAGCCCTCATGTGCAAGCAGAGGCTAAGGACGGTGCTGCAACGCCCTTCACGCTGCCCCGCTTTGACCCATTGTCTAGCCAGAGGTCCAGTTTAGATGCTTGTGTGAATGTGCGAATGGCACGGCTACAGATGCAGGATCAGGCTAAACTGGCTAAATACAACTACAAGCCAAAAGTCAGCAAAAGGGAGCTTAAGGCTGAGTATAATTTGTCACAACTGGAAATAAACTGTAAAGCCGCTATTGCACGTGCTGCGCAGGAAATTTCACCGTTGTCTGTTGACCACACTTCTATGTCCATCCAGTTAGCTGACCAGTTTGATATCAGCAAAAATGTTGCACTAGATCCGCCATTTAGAAAGTCTGAAGTGGATTCCTATTTTTGTGTGTTTGAACGCATTGCTGCCTCATTAAAATGGCTCAAATAGGTTTGGCAGTTACTTCTACAAGGCAAACTATTGACTAAAGCACAAGAGGTTGTGTCAGCGCTAGCACTTGAGGAAAGCTTGCAGTATGATTGTGTTAAGAACGCTGTTTTCCATGCATACAAGTTGGTCCCCGAAGCCTATAGGCAAAACAGGTCCTATGTGGAGTTTGCTCAGGAGAAACAAACTTTGTTTGATAGGTGGTGTGCGGTAAGTAAATGCAACAACTTCACTTCTCTATGTAAGTTGACGTTACTGGAGGAGTTTTAAGAATAGTTGCCCTCATCTGGTTGCCGTCAACTTCTAAGCCAGGGGGATTTGTTAAGATTATGCCTCTTACGCAGGGGTGAGAAAATCCTATTGCCTCGTATGTGTCCTCTGATCTCAGTTACGATCCTTTTTTATCTAAAGGGTCAGTGTCATTAGTCGACATTCTGGAGATGTAGGTCTCTATCCGTATACTAAGAGATACTGGAGCCCTGTGTGGTTACGCGCGCACAATCGCATTGACTGGGCAATGTGATTGGGCTGGGTCACACAGTATTTGACCCAGTCTTCAGAGAAAGTAGACGAAAGTGGACGGTCTAGATCAGCTCAGTTCATTTGCTACTGGTGAGTGCTTGTTGCCATTAGCACATGACGTTTAGGCGTCACATTACATACAACCGTGTGTTACATTTTGTTTGGCCAGGGTTGAAAAAAGTTGTGGCATATTATTGTAGGTCCTTTCATACTTGTCAGATCACTAGGAAGCCTAACCAGGTCGTTCCGATGGCTCCTCACTACCCGATTCCAGTTATGGGTGAGCCGTTTCAGAAAATTATAGTGTACTGTGTTGGTCCTTTACCTATAACAATGTCAGGAAATCAATATCTGTTAATGATTGTGTGCTGCCACTCGTTACCCTGAGACGATACTTCTACGAAAAATCTCCTCTAAAGTAGTTGTGTCAGCATTGGTTAAATTCTTTGCTACTTTTGGTCTGCCCAAAGTAATCCAGACAGACCAGGGTATACATTTCATGGCCAATTTGTTTACTCAGGTGCTCAACGCCCTTGCCATTACCCACAAGGTATCCAGTGCTTATCATCCTCACTAAGTCTGGGTGCCTTAAAACGCTGGCACCAAACACTAAAGTCAATGTTACAGAAGTATTGTATGGACAGACAAAAACGACTGTGACGAAGGTGTTCCTTACGTTTTATTTGCAATCAGAGAAACTGTACAGGAATCAATAGGTTTCAGCCCTGCCGAGTGAATATTTGGACAGACAGTTAGGGGGCCAATGAAAGATGTAAAAGAACATTTATCGATGAATACAAATTCTCCTAAGAGAGTCTTAGATTATGTAAGTCTTGTTTGTGAGCGCTCTGGTGTGAGAGAAACTGACATCCACACAGGGGCGAATGAAGCGGCAATACTGTGTCTTGTTCTCTACAGCCTGGAGACCGTGTTCAAGTGCTGTTGACTGTGCTGGGATCATCTCTCTATGGACATTTTACAGGCCCGTACAGAGTGGATAAAAAGCTAAGTAAGACTGATTACGTTATAAGGACTCCAGATCGAAAACATTAATGTTGTGTGTGTCACATAATCATGCTTAAACTCTATCACACCAAAGACAACTCTCTGGACTCCCCAGCTGGGACGGCATTACCTCCTGTCTCTCCCGTGGTGGCAGCTGTCGTGGTTCCGCAGTCTAATGGCGTACCTGTGGATGATGAGGATGTTATTCATAACACTCCTCAGCTGAGCGCCCGTTTGAAATATTCTGAGATATTGCTATACCTTACAGCCCTACTGGTACATCTGGATAACAAAGAGAAAACAGACATTGTGGATATTATTCATAGATCTTCTTTTCAGTGATGTTGCCAGTCTCACTACGGTGTTGGCGCATGATGTCGATGTAGGTGATGACGTTCCAATTAAACAACACTCATACCGGGCGAACGCAATGAAAAAGGCGGTTATGAAACAGGAAGCTACTTACCTGCTAGAGAATGGGTTAGCCGTCCACAGGTCCAGTCCTTGGAGTTCGCCATGCTTGATCGCCATGCGTAACTCCAAAACCTGACGGCACTCATAGATTCTGTACAGACTACAGGAACGTAAACGCTGTTACCATTCCTGATCCCTTTCCATTACCACGTATTGACGATTGCGTTGAGACTATTGGTTCAGCTGTATTTTATATATTGAAGGGTTATTGGCAAGTTACGCTGACTCAGTGTGCTTCAGATATACATATCGGCTTTTGTTTCTTGCAGTACACAGTGATGCAATTTGGTATGAGCTATGCTCCAGCTACATTCCAGCATTTAGTAAATACAGTCTTAGCTGATGTCCCTGCATGTTGTGCTTATTTGGATGATTTAGCCATCCATTTATCTACCTGGGTGGCCCACATGAGTACACTTAATACTGTGTTTGGCCATTTGGCTGCTGCTTTGTTGACCCTAAACCTAGCCAAATGTTAGTTTGGTCCAGCTACTGTTACCTACCTTGGAAAGCAGGTTGGAGGGGGGTGGTACAATCGGTGTCTGAAAAAGTCACTGCTATTGCAGGTTTTTCTATACCAACTACGAGGCGTGAGCTACGTTGTTTTCTTGGTATGGCAGGTTACTATCGTTCCTTTTGCAGGAACTCTTCGTCCGTGGAGGCACCACTGACCGGTCTGCTCAGCCCTTTTGGTACCTTTCTTGTGGACGGATGCGTGTCCACGCGCCTTTGTCACTGTTAAGGATCTTTAATGTAGTGCACCTGTTGTCTGTAGCCCTGATTGTAACAAACCTTTCAAGGTTGAGATAGATGCCAGTGCTGTTGGTGCGGGGGATGGTGTTGCAGGAGGATGAGGCAGGGATTGACCACCCTGTATGTAATTCCTCACACAAATTCACACAGGCTCAGACTCGGGACTCTACTATTGAGCAGGAAACTTTTTGGGTGGGCGTGATGTGTCCTTTGTGTACTGTTTCTGCTATGTGTGTGCTGTCTCTCCTCTGCTCCTTTCCCAGGTGTGGTAAGTTGTGGCCGATGAGGTGGGCGTGGCCATCAATTTAATCATCAACCCCCACCAGCCAATTCCGAGCAGCGTGCTGCACTATAAGGGCATTTAGTTTGTGTTTGGTTGGGTTAGCTTGCCATTTTGTTTGCATTTGGTAGAGAGAGAGAAAGAGTTAAGTTAGATTGATGTTTGTGTGAGAGAATTGTGTTTGTTTGTGTAAACCTCCTTATCCCAGACCTCCATGGAGTTGGGTTAGGTAGACACCCTGGGGTTTACATATACCTGTAGGTAACACACTGTTATATACGCTGTTAGACGCCAGCGTCTGTCGCCCAGTGGTTTTTGTAGCAGTGGGGTAAGTTGTGTGTTAGGTTAGCTTGTGGCAGGCAGGTTTAGAGGTGTAGGGAAGCTCAGGGTATTTTTGTATAATTTCTGAGTTGACGGATCGTTGGCACTACCCTACTCTTATTCCTTTCACCTGCTGCCCTCCTTCCCTTGTTGAGCTGTGTTGTTTTTCTGTACTCCATTATATAATTTTTTCACATATACATGGATAATACCCCAGCAGATAAGTAACGATTTCTGATTGTTCAACATTCAACCCAGACACCCCTTTTCAATAAACCCTTATCCGGTTCGTGCAATCTTGGGTTGTTGCATTCTCCTCCTCACCAACGAGCCGTTGGAGGGGGCATAACCCTGCTGTGGTCATCACTATCCTCTTGTTATTCCACCAAATATGGATTTTTGATCTCTTCCTGAGTTAACACATTAGTATTTTTTTGTTGAATAGTGAATTCTTTTTTTTCTTTGCATTATTTGAGGTCTGAATACAATACATATGTTTTGGGTTGTTTTGAACTGTTCAAATTATCTACAAATAAATAATAATAAAAATCCAGAAACTCACATTGTATGATTTTTAAAGAATTGATTTGCATTTAATTGCATGACATTAGTATTTGATACATCAGAAAAGCAGGACTTAATATTTGGTACAGAAACCTTTGTTTGCAATTACAGAGGTCATATGTTTCCTGTTGTTCTTGGCCAGGTTTGCACACACTGCTGCAGGGATTTTGGCCCACTCCTCCATACAGACCTTCTCCAGATCCTTCAGATTTTGGGGGTTGTCGCTGGGCAATACGGACTTTCAGCTCCCTCCAAAGATTTTCTATTGGGTTCAGGTCTGGAGGCTGGCTAGGCCACTCAATGACCTTGAGATGCTTCTTACGGAGCCACTCCTTAGTTGCCCTGTCTGTGTGTTTCAGGGTCGTTGTCATGATGGAAGACCCAGCCACGACCATCTACAATGCTCTTACTGAGGGAAGGAGGTTTTTGGCCAAGATCTTGCAATACATGGCCCCATCCGTCCTCCCCTCAATATGGTGCAGTCGTCCTGTCCCCTCGGCAGAAAAGCATCCCCAAAGAATGATGTTTCCACCTCTATGCTTCACGGTTGGGATGGTGTTCTTGGGGTTGTACTCATCCTTCTTCTTCCTCCAAACACGACAAGTGAAGTTTAGACTAAAAAGCTCTATTTTTGTCTCATCAGACCACATGACTTTCTCCCATTCCTCCTCTGGATCATCCAGATGGTCATTGGCAAAGTTCAGATGGGCCTGGCCATGCGCTGGCTTGAGCAGGGGGACCTTGCGTGCGTTGCAGGATTATAATCCATGACGGCGTAATGTGTTACTAATGATTTTCTTTGAGACTGTGGTGCCAGCTCTCTTCAGGTCATTGACCAGGTCCTGCCATGTAGTTCTGGGCTGATCCCTCACCTTCCTCATGATCATTGATGCCCCAC